>SDEE01000262.1:0-61709 GCA_004126415.1 Candolleomyces aberdarensis
AAGAGGTGAAACGAGGCATTAGGGGCTTGCCGGACACACCGCTGGGGGCGCCGTACCACCGCCCGCACTGGCAGTGATAAAACCTATCGCCAGGGAGACGAAAGCTTTCACTTTTTTCTATTCCATCAACCTTTGAGGCAAATGGGAGAAGCCGGTGATAAGTGCTAGAAGATGGTGGAGAAATCTTCCTTCCGGCTGTTAAATTGCATGTTCAGAGAGCCAAGACAACAAGAAACGTACTTATCCGACTAGTGTGTGTGCGACAGGTTGCCTGCATTAGCCCGACATTCGCCCAGCAGTACGTATCCAAGCGGCACGTATCAGTCTGCATCAGCTCCCGATGCCTGCCCATGTTAATTTCCAGCATTGGCGGATCAAGGGAGTCTCGGACTTCATTGCTCTGTGTGTCGAGAGGATCGTCCTGAAGAAGCACTGAAGCAGTGCTCGAGCGGCAGTGTTGAGGCGGCAGTGTTGCGCAAGTGTTGGCAGGGAAGGGGAGGCCGAGAACAAACACAGCTCGCGGCACGCGTAAAACATGCACATAACTGGAGGCCTACGGGTTCGGACAAGATGCGTGCGTGTCTTCCATGAGGAGTTGTGCGTGCTGAGCGAACCTTTCAAATGGGGAAGGGTGGTGTGTTGGCCAGAGAACAGGAACTGGGGTGGCCGTGATCGTCGGTCGAGTTCGACAGGCTCCCGAGTATCGCCATTGTGGGGCCCTGAATGTTCGGAACCCGATATTGCAATCCGGAGGGAGTATAAATGAACGCAGGTGCTGGGGCAATGGGAATGGTCTCAAATCCATATCATGGCAAGCTAAAGTGAGTTGTTTTCCTGCGAGGACAGATATGAGGGTGAGTCTGCACCCTTCCTTTCAATATAAAACGAAAGAAGGTCGAATACTGACATGAATTTCGCCAATGTCTCCAGCTTCCGAACGCTCCCTTCTCTTCACGTTCATTATGCAGTTCATTTGCCCTAATAGATGCGACTCAATGGGTAGTCATGTAACTCATGTTCCGTGCAAGCGCAGGCCGGTGCTGTGCACCCCCCGAGAATATAATCTGATTTGGAAAAAGCGTAGGTGGCTGCGTCGTCTGAACGATCTCACGATCATGGATGAAGGAAGGACCTTGTCTCCTACCCCCTCGTTCCCAGTTCCTCGCTTCAATTCAACGCTCTCATAGACCCTGTAATTTCTCCGAATCCGCCACTCCATGTCCACGACGACGGTCACATTGAGGATACTTGGTTTTGATGCCAGATTGATGACACCAGCCAGGTGGCCACTCAAGGAAGTCAAACCTCCGCCGAACGATGTCAGAATACAAAGACCGTCGCCCACAGTCCGTCATAAGCTCATGGCAAGGTCTATGTGTGGTTTCGTTGTCTGATGAGGTCCCTAAGGCACAACATTGGGTGGCACAGGCTCGGGCTGCATCGATATTAACTTCTTCCACCTCCCTCGCACAGCTTTCCGTCCTGTTATAAAACCCTTGCACCCCTCTAGCACTGAGCCGCCCCTACGAGCTGTCCAGAAGTAATCTAGGGTCCAGGTTTGTCCTATGCCACTCGGTTTCCGACATAGCTGATTCCAGAGCAGGCTGGACGCTCGTCAAAGATGGCACACCGGAAATTGACGATCACAATTCAATGCGACAAGGTTTCGACAGCTAAGAGACTTTTACATCAGAATGCTCCAAGTCAATCGTACCGAGAGTCGGAGCTCGAGGCTATCTTCAAGAACTTCCATGCTCCAGCGTTGGGTACGTTCGGGAGGACCCATCAATCTCACAACACGGTTACCTGTGCTTATCCCAATCCCACCGCCGTACGTATCTGCTCTATTCCTAGCACCTTCTGTATTGACGAGAACAAATTCCAGATCGTTTGCCGCCATTTTTCCCGACTACAGTCAGCGCTTCATTATCGGAAGGGGGTTGAGAAAGTCGGGAAGCACGGCATGTGAGCCCACACGTATCCCATGACCATACGACCAGCTAAACTCCCATTCCAGCGAGATTGTCTTCTTCGAAACCCAAGAATACAATGCCTGGGGCCATCCCTCTAGTCATTGCACCTTCGCAAACGTGAAACCCACAATCAAGACAGAGCCCCTGGACGCACCACCCCTTCCTCCAGCCCTTCCTTCTAGCGCAGTCTCCTTAGCGCCCATTCCAGTCGGCATGTCCCGTCGCGTTGCTACCTGTCCGCCACCGGGTTCATGGCTCACCCGTCAATATATACCATCTCACGCCATCCATACCGCTGGACAACCTTCCAACCACTCGCCCCTCTCTCCTGCCATGGTAGGGCTATCCACTGGCACCACACAATCAGGTACTCAGGCGTTCGCACCGTCGTCCGAATCCAGCTCCAGTCCGTTTTTCGCCCCAATGTTTCGCTCCACCACCTCCACGACGGACGTATCACCCTTACCATCCAGGCACATTGCTCCTGAATTCCAACCTGGTCCACCACAACCCTCCTATGCCCTCTCCACCGAAGAACAAAATCCCTACACCATGTCATTTCCTCTAACACCAGTGTCCCCGCGCTACCAACCAACCTCTCCTATCGTCATCGCTCCTTCACCTCCCTACGTGTATGCCTCGCCTCTTTATCGGCCCACCAGCCCCGGTCCGCGGTACGACACGCCACCGTCATATACAGGCCATTGCCCGGTACCTCCGATAGACCATATCAATGGCTACTCGTCATCGTCTTCCGATGCCATTGACTTGGATCCGTGCTATCACGCGTGGGTCCACCACAGTGGGGGTTCAGGGCAGTCGTCCAGTCGTCCGAGTGGAGGACCAGGACCAGAGCGGCAGCGGAGTCCGAGGAAGACTCAGAGGAGCGGAGGGGCGCCGTATCACTACTCCTATTATCATCCCGACGTCGAGGTGTTGGCAGGCTCTGCGCCGATTATGTCGAAGAGGACTTCGAGCTTTGGCGAAGGCGCTGCAGCTAGGATGGCGAGGAGGAGGGGCAGTGTGTCACCTGGGACGATGACGACGCGTCGAAGTCCGCTGAAGGGTTCTGCCTGCTCTGAGGCGGAGGCGGTCATGGGGTTGGGCCTTCAGTTAGATTTGGCACCGTTACCCCAACGTTGCGAGTTGCCTGCCGGGGTGGACGAGAGGAGTATGCAGTATGTTATGACTTATCTCCCCTCTGCCATACCCTCCTCCTCCTCGTCCTCCGGTACCCCTACTTCCATGCCCTCCGCCGTCCCCACCTCCCTCCTCTGGCCCTCCTCCGCTCCCTCCTCCGTCCCTTCCTCCTCCTTTCCGTCCTCCGTTCCCGCCGATAATCCCTCTTCCTCCTCCCCTTCCTCCCGCGTGCGCCCGCAGTCGACAACAGCACAGTGGAAGACCCGACCCGGAATGGAGCCTCCCTTCACATTGGCTTCAGGGTCGCTCCTGAGCCCTCTGAACCTCGGACTTGAGTGCCCGGCTGGGATTACCTTGCAGGGGACGTTCCAGTTCGATTCGAACAGTGTTAGTCCGACCACCCTTGGCACGCCSCTTGGTTCGGTGTCTGGKCCTCCGCTGGGGCCACCGCCGGCAGCACCACCACGACGTGACTGGGAGGATGATGATGATGATTTGGCGGGTGCGAGCCCGTTCTTCCTCCCTCCTGGGTTGGAGCTTGGGGCGGGGAAGGAGTACTACGCGTACGCGGGTGATGGGGACGCGTTGTCGTCGCCTGATTTCATGCCTCCGGGTTTGGAGCTCGGGGTGCAGAGGGAGTACGGGATCGTGTTCCCGGGTGGTATGATGGAGATGAAGGAGCGGCCTGTTCGCCCTCATGTTCGTATCCCTGCACCTGCTGTCGAGAGAGCGGATGATGCGGGACGAGGGCAGCCTGTCATGACGATTAAGCGCCCGAGGATGGAGGATCTGGTGGTGGGTCGGGATACGAGGAAGGCGAAGAGGACGGGAGGCCATGCTGGCGGGAAGCCGTACGACCAGGATGGTGCTAAGAGGAGGTCCAGGGGTCGACGGAGTGAGAGTGGGAGTGAGAGTTGGGAGTCGTCTGGGGATGATTCGGATACTAGTTCAACGTCGACTTCGACTTCGGCCTCCTCATCGTCTACGTCCTCGTTCTCTTCAACTTCAACTCGCGGCAGTCGTCGGAGTCGTTCTGGTGTTCATATCTCGGACGCGGAACTACTCAAGAAGTTGCGGAAAGCTGAGAGTAAGGTTGATAGTTCGATTGATAGTTTGATGGATGTTAAGAGGTATTTTGGGGACTCTGGGGTTATACCTCATAATGTTGGTGAGTACCATCTGCCTATTCTTGTTCGTGTCAATGTTCATTCTAATAACCAATATCCGTTTTCAGGTGATCGTAACGAGTTTGAACGTGGTGTCAGGAAGATGGGCAAGACCCTTGAAATGCTCCAGCAAGGGTACGAACTTATGCTTGACCTTTCGCGAGTCTCTTCGACCTGACCACTCGTCGGGTCGTGTTATGCTTGCTTTCGTTGTTTGCTTTGCTATTCATGCATCTTGTTTTCGTTGTTTTATTTTGTTTTGTCGGGTCTTATGTTGTCGAAATGCTCTCTTTGGGTTTTTTTAAAGTTAAATTGCTAGTCTGCTAGTGGATCTCAAGTTGCATTCCTCTCCAGATATGCGCTCCCCCTTCTCAATATTAATCTGCTCCCTGTTGTAATAAAAGTCGTACGTTTACGTTTGTGCACACACTACTCATAGATATTACAGTAACATAGTCAATGTATTATATATCATCATCTTTTTGAATTGTTCATCACGTTGGATACCCTCGCCCCGAGTTCTTCCCAGTGCGTAAGGCTCGCCCACTGCAGGTCGGTCGGTGTATTTTCGGACGACATACGAGAATAATTGACTTCGAGAAGTGAGGAAGAGGCTCAGACGCCGACGGCAGCTGTAACGATTGGCGCTCGACGCACGTGCGAGAAATGCCATGCCACGCGACGCGACAACTGAAGTTTCGCGTTCAACGTTCAGTCCTTATAACGGTCGTTGTCGAGATGGCGGACTTCTTGGTTGCCATTGTCCTTCATCGTACTGTGAACCCTCGATAGTCGCTCACCTACAAAATCTCATGGTCATCGATTCAAGACTTAACCTCCTCCATGCTTGACCAAGAAGTGGTTAAGATGCTGAGACAACTTCCGCCGTTACTCAAGTACATGATGTCTTAGATGCCCAAGCTCTTGAAGACGCTACCATACCACCTGCCCGATGCGTGGCCTCCCAGATTCGAAAAACACCACGAACAACGTCGACGTTGGCAGCTCTGTTGAATCTTCTCTTCCGCTTCCCGACCCTACTCATCCAATCCCATATTCTGCCTGTTTGGCGGCCAAGAATGCTTTGCGGCATTTGAAGGCTCACCAAGGAGACATCGAAAAGGCCATTCACCATCCAGACGTCCCAATAGCCTTTTTCGCTGGCCCGGGGTTCAATGAAGAGGCGCTGAGCGAATCTCGATTCATGGACGGTCCAGTGGGAGTGCTCGTCGAAGAAATCCAGATTCGGCCCTCGAGGCTCATCAAGCTAGGGCGGCTCAGACTCAAAGCCATTGGGAAGGCCTGCGCACCCTTTGCTTCAAGGATCGTCATGCCATCCGGAGAGGTTTTGGAGCCTCCTATATACGACTCCAAAGCCAAAACGAGGAGATACTACGAGGAAGTTGTGAACCATTCTTCTCTTCCGCTCATGTTCGGCGAGGTCGTGGCGCAAGAGCCGTTGGGGAAGGGGTTGGTTGTATCATCGACGTTGGGGAGCTATACGCGTGGACGTCCTGATGGCGCAGCTCTCGGGAAACGTACCTTCAGGCCTACCATACGCGATGCTCACCCGGGTCATCCACCATGCCACGTACAGTTTGATGTCTCAGCCGCCATTCATCCGTCTGAACCAGAGTCCCTGCTCGAGCCACAGTCCATCCTGCATCACTTCCGACTCAAGGGTGGATTTGATTTTCAGGTACGTCACGGTAGAGTCCAAGATCTGACTACGCCATTGTCCGCTCAGTGATATGACATCTCAACTTCTTACTAACAGTTCATACCTGGAGAAACGGCGAATATCGATTTCACTTCCTTGGAGGGTGACGCTACTGCCCCTCTGCCAAATGCCGTCTACGGATATTCTCAGACTTCCATGAAAGTCGTGTTTGACGCGTACGATACTCGCTGGCGGTGTTGCGCTGTCCCTTCGAAAGGTGAACTCCCTAGATATCGGGGTAGATGCGGAATTCGGGGGAGTTCGAGACCCCTGAAACGATGTCGACCCATTATCTGCACATGCCACAAACCCGACCTCTCCCAGACCGTGCCCTCGGATATGTCTGCTGGTCGCCAAAGCGCCTTGCGGAAAATGCTGGACAAGTTCATCTTCGGCACAGGAGGTGACTCCGAGTCAAGTCAACCTGTCTTGCGATCGGGACTTGGGAACTATGATGAAGTACCAGAGTTACATACCACCGGGTGTCCATGCTCTATGGAAACTCCGACCTCGAGCTTCGACGATGACCACAAGTTCGTCTCTTCTGTCCTCAATGATTCGCAGTATGGACTCGTCTGTTGGATGTTCGAGGTCGATGACGACTCAGGCCGAGAGAGCTGGAGTAACGGAAAGATTAGAGGCGTCAGGTTGTCGTCGGTCGAAACCCTTCCGGGGGTGTTCTCTCACCGTAATAGGTGGGATTCCAACATGCAGGTGAATAGGTTGAGGCTCGAAATGTCGTCAGTTTGGTCCCTCACGAACCAGATTCAACACGTCGGTGGTGGTGCCAAGGTTGATCCTAGTCTTCATGGTACTCCTCAAGGGAACCAGTTGTGGAATATTGTTCAACTGGTTGTCCTCAATTTACCACCGACCACCACGGAGAAGGTTGCACCAGACTCGGGAGTACTTTCAGGTAATTTGAAGGTTCAGTGTAGGAACGACTTTGATGTGGATGCGCTTACGGTCAAAGGCGATGAGTTGAAGTTGGAAACGGTGGTTGATAGCAGATTTGCGACGAGCGGACGCTGGTTTAAAGATGGCAGACGTCCAGTGTTCAGTTATTGAAGAATTCTACCTTAGAGGAGACGAGGAGCACTAGCACTGAGCGGGCTGCTTCGGATGGCAATGCTTCGATTAGGGACCTTTCAAGTTTTTTTTTAACAGCTCCTTCCCTGTATCCCGCACGATTCGAATGTTTTGAGTACACTTCTGGCTCGTACTTCTCCGCCATGACCACAAATTTAATCCCAACCTCGTTACTTGAGGCCCGTGTTTAATTAACCCAATTGATGGCAGCCCCCGGTCGAAATCGATTCAGAGATGCCAACGGTTACCGGGATTTAATTAGTTTGATCATGACGCACGTGTGATAAATGCTCTGGAGCCAAGCTGGAGTTCACTCCCATGGGTTTCGCATGCTCACCTGCTTCATTCAGTCCTGATAACAGCCATTGTCGAGATGCCACGCTGCTTGGTTGCCATCCTCTCCCTCGCTCCGTGAGCATTCAATAGTCAATCACCGCCAACATCTGTCAATCCACCGACCTGAGCAAGGCTAATCTCCGTGCCAATGCCCTCTGTACTCCCTGGCTCCCTCATTGGGTGCTTCCTCTGTCTCTGGCTGCTATACGGCTCTGTTTCTTCAAGAGGTGTCGAAACTACTGCTCTAGCACGTGATGAACAACCACAAGAGGACTTCGAACATGGTGTACTCATCTCGGATGAATCTTGGCAAGAGTTCAATGCTTCTTCGCTCGCTTTTAGCCCTGGTCAAGCCCCGAGTTTTGTCAACGATTGGTGTGACATGCCACACGCTACGAAGGAAACATACAGGTCAGTATATCACGGCATTGTCTTGAGCTCTGGCCGCAGTGGTGGAAGTGTGGTTGATACGTCCATTTGTCATGCATGCAGTGCTCCATCGAGCGAATTTGTGTTGAAATATGTGGAAGTCATCCAGCGACATCATAAACGAACTCCCTACGACTCGAACCTTTTCTATCAGGAAGATACCCGGTGGGACTGCTCTGGAGTTGGACCGCTCTATGGTCTCAGAAGGTTTGTCGTTCCCAAATCATATAGTTGTTGGCATTGGGTTTAATGGTAGCATGTAGCCAAGATGGCGAAGGCGAGAACGCTTACCCTGCCCAGGTACCCATCTCTCCCTCTATTTCGGAAGGGATCTAACCAGCCTTATTCATAGTGGCAGGCGTTTGTGGATAGCAACAATCCTTTCGCTGCCAGTCGGCTGAAAGGTCCGGTAATTGCATCAAAGTAGGTATTTTCTTTCCTCAGTGGATCCGATACATGACTTATTGACCCATCTCACAGCTGCCAGTTTCCCCAGCTGACGCCGGGTGGGCTGGAGGACTCTATAACGCACGGCGCTGTAAGTCGAATATCTCATCCTACTCCAGCTGTTGAGACTCACAACGCTGTCAGAATCTCCGAGAGGTATACGGTAGCAAGCTCGGACTCTCTAATAATCCTAGTTCTGATCAAGTTATATTTCGTCAGTTTTCAGATTGATATGGCACGTTCTATCCATGATAACATCCCTCTAGGTGTGACGAACAACCCTCTTACATCTCAAGTGGTCTCTGGGATCCTCAAAGGGCTCTACCCAGGTCACACTTACGACATCTCAGCGCCTCCAGTTCTCATTCAGCCTTCTTCCATCGACTCTCTGGAACCTCGATACGCTTGCGCCCAAGCTGACTCGCTGAGAACCTCCTTTACTACGGGCTCGAATGGGTCTGTCTGGAAGGCACATCTGCAGCGTGCGCATGATGATGGCACTTTCAGGGCTCTGGATGGTATATCTGGTATAAGGTCGGATGACTCGGGGTGGCATGTTAGTTTTGATCAGTAAGTTCAATACTCTCGTCAACAAGTCGATGCGCTGACAACACGTCTTTTGTTGAAGTTATTTCGACAATCTTAAAGCCCGTCAATGCCACGGAAAACCGCTACCTTGTAATGTTTCGAATAGTTCTTACTGTGTCTCGCAACAGCTAGTAAGTTCTACCGTCAATTTCTGTCACCAATGCGTCACTCCGGGGTTTGCAGGCAGATAAAGTGTATGAAATCGGTAACTGGGAATACTCATACCTCTATCGAGAAGCGCCTGGTGCTCCCAGATATGCAGCGCTTAAATTTGGCGCGTGGATGCTTGAACTCGAGTCCCATCTGCGAGGCGTAGTTGCTGGCACCAACAAGGTGAGCCTTAGCGAGAGTTCATGCTCTCAGGTAGGTGGCCAGATGGTTGCTGACCGAGAGCTTTAGGTGAAATACTACCATAATATCGCGCACGATGGATCTATCTCGTCGCTCCTTGGTTTCCTTCAAGTGAGCAAGATGGCGTGGCCCGGGATGTGAGTACTTCTACACGTTTCTTTATGACACCGTTTGTTAAACTTGTCATCGGACTCTAGGGGAAGTGAGGTAAGATTTCGGAGAACCGCGTTGACACAATACACAAGGACTTGATTTAATCTCCAACACAGGTTGCTTTCGAATTGTATGAAAGGCCGACCCCTTCGAGTGGGTGGTTTGTACGAGTTTTATGGAGTGGGACGACTATGGAGACCGCTTCGCCGCTCGGTGTGTTGGATATGATACCACTGGAGAAATTTACAAATTGTGAGTTTATCGTCCTTCTCTGGGGACGCGCATCTCGTTTTGACCACGAAACTCTACCTTCTCCCTCTCTCAGATATCCACTCCTTGGTTCCGAGTGGAGAGTGGCTGCTTGCGGCGTGTAGTTGAGTATTTTTTTAATTACCCATATGCACCATACAACAAGCCTTTGATACGTGCTTGGAGCTCAAGATTATTCAAATTGGCATCTCTGAGTACTAGCGTAAGAACGTTAACCTAATCAGGCACAAAGCTAGGAAGGGGCCAACGGGATGAGCGATAGAGTTCTGAGGAGTACAGAGAATTACTCACTCCGCGGTCAATTTGAGTATTCCTTTCCGGTGAGACTCTGGCATTTCCGACGTAATCAAGCCTGAAGTCGCCGGCCAATCTTCGTTATGGAGAAAAGTGTTCCCCGAACAAAAATTAATCCACAGTTCCCTCAGTCGAGAGAATGCCGGTCGCGCCAGGACTTCGTCCAAGTTGCCCCAGAATTCCTCCTCAGCTACGAAGCTGTAGAGAGAATCTGTGGCATCGGGAACATCAAACTTGAACTCTATCTTGATTGTGGTAAGACTGATGGGATTGCTCGGTTTTGAAAGCCCGTCAAAAGCGGCCAAAACCTGAGGCATCGGAAAGCAATCAAATTCGGCGAACCGTTTGAAATCCAATAAGATCGAGAAGTCGACAAGATTGGGGAAACGTTGGAGGTTGAGAAGGGAGGGATGGAAAGATGTCAGTTCAAACAGCACCCCGAGCATCTCGTAAATGACTCGATATTTCTGGAGGTTCTTGCAGCATAGGTCGAGTAGTGACATCCACGGATCAGCCATTTTCTCCTCATCAAAGCAGTACGTTCCCACGGAAAGGTCCGTTACATGGGAAATGTCGAAAGATCCTCCGTTGTTCATGGTGGAGAGGAGGAGGTCCAGCGCCTCCCCGCAGGCGCCAACACGGAGCGATTGGATCTTCTTTGAACGCCGCGAGAATGGCTGGAGTGCCAAGGGGAATGGAGCGCCATCTTTGAGAGACGTGTCAGGTGCGATATTCTTCAGGAAAAGCTTGTTTAGATGGCCAAAGTGCGCGAATGGGACAAGGTTGATGTTGAGGATTTCCGACAACTTGAGGCAGGAGATCTGGGGTCGGGCCATGAGGTCGTACAACGCAATACGCCACTCCGGAGTCAGTAACTCCCAGTCCAAGTACATCCAGTTGCCGCATATGACGAGGTTGGTCACTGCTGTCAACAATGGGAGAAGGTTGATGAAATATGGGTGGTCGTTGAACCATTGGGGTGTCATCCTATCTAGAGTCAACGTTGCCACATTTTTTCCTAATGATGGATTATCTTCGAGGATGTCTTTGAAACGGTCGCATCGTTTATCGAATTTGACTTGCTGGAAGAGGTGGACTCTGGTACGCGGGTACCAAGGACGAGAAACCAAACCCAGCGCCTTTAAACTCCCCGTATGGGCTTGGGCATGGTCTACGATCGTGTCGACTATTTCTTGCGGCAGCTTGCGATTCTGCATAGGACTTCTGGAGAGGGCCCAAGAGAACTTTGAAGGGTGTACACGAATTGTGCATCGAGGTTCTTATATCCCACCCAGAGCGTGGGAAGTTGAGCCGAGGATGGTGGCACAGAGGACACCTGATCGACTGGGAGCGTGGTTCGCGGTTCACGGTTCGCGGTTCGAGGTTCGCGGTCCAAGCATACCGCAACACTGTAGCAACTCACATTACTTCATTGTTCGTCGTCTTTCTTAGCAACATTATTGTGTCTCTGTCGTCCGCAGAAGTGGTATTGAGTCTTTCATCGACGACGAGCAAGGTCCTGCCCCCAGCTTTCCTCACTAACCCTTTCTCTCGAAAATCTTTACTGATTGTGGAAGCTCGATAATGGGCTTCACCAAGCAGATGAGGTCAAAGAACATGACAACATTCTTGAATTGGGCACCCTTGAGAAGGCGTTGGTGGGAAGAGAGCGTAGAGATAATGTCTATGAGACCAAGTGATGCCATCTAGGCTGGGTCGGTGATATACAGTTATGAGCTGGTGGGTAGACTGGCTGAAAGGCATTCTACAAATCTTGAGCATGGACCTTCTCGGGGAACCAGTAAGCGTATTTTTATCGTCTTGTATTGCCAATGGCGTCCCAGAAAGCGCTCAACAAACTCGCAAACCTCGAACCACGGACCGCGAACCGCGAACCGGCCTCCCAGTCGGTCGGACTTTCTGGTGGCACACGGATCACGCGTCACGACCATGAGCCGACGAGATTGAAGAATGGGCCCCTTTCAGTGCTGCCACCCACGAGGTGCAGCGATGGGCAAGGAGGAGTGACCACTGATGAGTGTTCATTTCTAGTCTCTGTAGTTTCAGCCTGCTTGGCTATTGCCCGAGCACGGGACCGATATCCTGGGAGTGGAGGCATGATAGTGTAGATGAGAAATGCGATCTGAATGCACGGCGCTAAGTGTAACGAAGTGATGAAAAGTATAAGAGCGGTAGGAGGAAGAGGGTTTCTCTCGGGATCAGGTTGTCGAAGGAGGTGATGATGAATCCTCAAAATCTTTCGTATCCTGGCTCAGTGTCCCATTGTTGAAGATGCCTTTTATAGTCATCTCATCTCTCTTCTGCCTTAACCTCTGTGCTTCGTCTACACCGCCAGTCATACGAAGCCTCTTCTGTCCCACAAACTCCTGCAACTCTACCTGCATCTCATCGCTACGTGTACTTGGCTCCATTTCGGGATTCCTCTGGCTTTCAGTCTGTCAGGATCAACAGCAGCGCTGTGGCTTTCTTCTAGTCTCCCATGGTCAGACTAAATGAGTTCGTGTCACGGTGTTAAATGAGACACTCACATGTATGGCCTTCTTTAGAGAGGTGGTGTGAAGGGGCTGAAGTAGCAAAGCGGGATGCAATATAAAAAACGAAATCGTTTCTTTCCTAACACCGACGAATGAATTATAACGTTACGACCTACCCATCTTCTATCGCTAGAGAGTAGTCGCTTCATACATTGCCCGGTAAGAGCTTTGTCATTGGATGGAAGTGACAAACTTCGAGTTGAAGAATGATATGATCAATGGCAGAAACCTATACCTACCTCGAAAGGTAACGTTTACTAAATAACAGTTATATCTTTCCAAAGACACTGATGATTGACCGTTAGAATAATATCGTGAAGTGTACATCGTAGCGCGTCGTAACCGCATGAAGGTGTGATCTATGCATGTAAATCAAGTCCGAAAAAAGTCCAAAGTATCCGAATTCGAGAAGAAACTCCATCGCATCGTTTACAAAAAGGCAGCAGCAATGCCAGCGAGGAAGAAAGTGCCAAAGGCAGCGCTCACACTGGGGCTGACGACCATCCCAGCGCTGTTACTTCCGTTATCTCCCGCAGTCTGACGAGAGCTGGTCGAAGGGCGCATGGCGAGTTGCTGGAAGGCAGCAAAGTTGTTAGGGCCGGACTCGACAGCGTTGATGGAGAAGACCATTCCGGACTGGCAGTGGTTGACTTGGCCACAGTATCCCCAAATCGGAGCAGTCTTATGACTGGTTGTCAGAAACAGAGATACTAGAATTGGACGAGAGTACCTACATCATTGATCTTGAGACGGAAAGTAGGGAATTCGGTAGCGTCAGCGGCGACGGGTTGGCTACGAATGCGTCAATACGGTAAGAGAGCGGGGATGACGCGAAGCGGAGACTCACAAACCAGACTTGAAGCCGTGTTCAAGAGGGACACATGGGTTGGAGAAGCTGGACTGTGTGACCGTGTGGTTCTTGGGACGGAATTCGAAAACTACAGTATCGCCGACAGCAGCAGTGATATTTGCTGGCGAGTAGGCGAGCTTTCCATCGGCACCAACGAGGATTCGGTGCTCCTGAGGCGTCACGGCGTAAGTAGGAGCAGGTTCGTGGCTGGCATACATTCCGCCTCCGTAGGGAACGGTGGTAGTGGGCGGAGTCCAATGGGGCTCAGGCGCCGGAGTGTAGGTGGTCGCCGGCGGGGAGACAGCAGCGGTTCCGTTGCGAGCGATGGCCAAGTCCCTGTGCGCTTGGAACGACTGAGGGTCGTGTTCGGCGGGAGGATTGATGGCGAACACCATTCCTTGACCGCAGTGCGCTGTCTGTCCACAGTAGAACCACAGAGGTGCGCCGTGGTTGTCGGGAACGTGGAACTCTTGAACGGGAAGAGGGTTCGTTCCAGGTGCAACCGGAATACTGATTTCTTGTTAGAACATCCGAGCCACGGAATCAATCTGTAGAATAAAGACGTACAAGCCTGTCCTGAACCCATCTTGCAAAGGAACGCAAGGTGGATCGAAAGCCGACTGTGTCACAGTGTGATTCTTCGGGTTGCTGAGATAGAGTTAGCGAAAAATGCCGATAGAGAGAGATCGAACGAGACTAACAAGTGGAACCGCACAATGTCTCCCGGAGCAGCGTGCACGAAGGGTGGCTCATACACAAATTGGCCATTCGGTCCAACGTTAACATCAAGGATGGTCGCATAGGCCGAGGGGGCCAGTATGGCGAGGGAGAGTGCCACAATTGAGGAGAACATTCTCAAAATCAGTCGTCGTGTCGAGGGGAGTCGTAAAATGAAAAAGAGAAGTAGGAGAGGGGAGGAAGAGGATAATGAAAATGAGGGAAATTATGTTCTCTTTTATACTAACCCTTCAATTTATTCCTCTTAATCCGCGCGGAAGGCTCATGGTTCGTCGGGTGTACCAGACGAGCGCCCGACCACTGTAGCGGTGAGCAGTTTATCGGGTTTCACGGATGGGCCAAGCCTCAATATGTGGCGAAAGCAAATGAATTACCGACATTTGATTGGGCGGGCCCTGTAGGGCATTCGCTACCACTGGGGTAAATCACCGCCAACGAGGTTGTGGTAAACCAGTGGCAAACAAGAGGCAGAGCCGAATGTATTGCCTCGATCAATTTCTGTAACGTTTACGAAGGGCGCTCACTAACCCGCCTTGAGGAGGCATCCAAGAAGGCCTCCGAAGGCCTATGCAAACTCGACGGTCGGTAACCGAGTTCGGACGAGGCAAATCCGCTGGTGGGTCGAGAGAACGCGTTCATCTTTGCCATCTGATGGTGGGCGCACTGCAGTTTGAATTTCGGCAGTGTCCGGGTACATATGGTCCCTGCACAGGCACCGCGCAAGTACCGATTAGCGCCCGATGCCCTCCTACGTGCGATGAAACGCCGCCCACCTCCCTCAGGCGCACGACAATAGAAAAAATGGGCCTTTGAAGCCCACTTGCTTGTGTCCGCGCTCATCAAACAGGGAGTACTGGCCGAAGCGGCCGTGCTCAGTCAATTTATCATCGCGTAGACCATACAAGACTCGACCTGCCGGCCATACAACTGGTCGGCTTTTCCCAGCACATGCCACAGGCCATGACCCCAGAACAAACAGCGTTGTCTTGAGCAACCAGGGTAATGGAAACAAGTGCCTTGTCCCCACACCGGCATTTGAAACATATCCATCCCCGAACTGGAGCGTGCGGGGGTCGGTGGGCTGATATGCCTTGAGAGCCAGGACGACATGAGATTGGAGCCACTTAAAACGGCAGCAGAAACATATAGCTACCTCTGAGCCATATCCCCAATAACAGCTGTATCCTTCCAAAGATACTAAATGACCATCAGAATAATGCCGTGAATTGTCTAACGTAGCATGTCGTAATCACATGAAAGCGTTATATATCAAGTCCAAGGAAAGTCCAAAAATGCATGGTTAAATTTACAGTCCAAAGCGTCCGAATTCGAGAAGGAACCCCACAGTGAATCGTTTACAAAAAGGCTGCAGCAAGGCCAGCGAGAAGGAAAGTACCAAATGAAACGCTCAAGCTAGAGCTCACAATCATCCCAGCGCCGCTGCTTCCATTATCTCTGAAGAGAGCTGGTCGAAGGGCGCATGGCGAGCTGCTGGAAGGCAGCAAAGCTTTCAGGGCCGGACTCGACAGCGTTGATGGAGAAGACCATTCCGGACTGGCAGTGGTTGACTTGACCGCAGTATCCCCAAATCGGAGCAGTCTATTGATAACTCGTTTTCAGAAAGAGAGATACTTGAAGAGGACGAGAACACTTACGTCGTTGATCTTGAGACGGAAAGTAGGGAAGTCGGTAGCGTCAGCGGCGACGGGTTGGCTGCGAGCGAATGTCAATACGGTACGAGAGAGCGGACGACGCGCAGTAGAGACTCACAAGCCAGACTTGAAACCATGTTCAAGAGGAGCACATGGGTTGGAGAAGCTGGACTGGGTGACCGTGTGGTTCTTGGGGCGGAACTCGAAAACTACGGTGTCGCCGACAGCAGCGGTGATATTTGCTGGCGAGTAGGCGAGCTTTCCATCGGCACCAACGAGGATTCGGTGCTCCTGAGGCGTCACGGCGTGAGTAGGAGCAGGCTCGTGGCTGGCATACATTCCGCCTCCGTAGGGAACGGTGGTAGTGGGCGGGGTCCAATGGGGGTCAGGGACCGGGGTGCAGCTGGTCGTCGGAGGGGCAACAGCAGCGGTTCCGTTGCGAGCGATGGCCAACTCCTTGTGCGCTTGGAACGACTGAGGGTCGTGCTCGGCGCGAGGATTGATGGCGAATACCATTCCTTGACCGCAGTGTGCTGTCTGTCCGCAATAGAACCACAGAGGTGCGCCGTGGTTGTCGGGAACATGGAAATCTTTAACGGGAAGAGGGTTCGTTCCAGGTGCAACCGGAATACTGGCTTCTTGTTAGAACATCCCAGCCACGGAATCAATCTGTAGAATAAAGACGTACAAGCCTGTCTTAAACCCATCTTGCAAAGGAACGCAAGGTGGATCGAAAGCCGACTGGGTCACAGTATGATTCTTGGGGTTGCTTCAACAGAGTTATTGAAGAACGCCGATAAAGAGAGAACAAATGAGACTAACAAGTGGAAGCGCACAATGTCTCCTGGGGAAGCGTGCACGAAAGGTGGCTCATACACAAATTTGCCATTCGGTCCAACGTTAACATCGAAAACAGTGGTCCCGTAAACCGAAGGGGCCAGCATGGCGATGGAGAGTGCCACAATTGAGGAGAACATAGTCGTCGTGTTGGAGGCGAGTCGTAAAACGAATCAGAGAGACAAGAGAGGAGAGGAGAGGGATAATGAAAACTGAGAGAACTGGTGGGACCTTTTATACCAATCCCCCAATTCATTCCTCTTGGTCCGCGTGCAGGTCTCATAGCTCGTCGGGTGTACCAGGTGCGCGCCCGACCACTCAAAACCCGATAAACTGCTCACCGCTGCCTGGTAGGCAGCGGTGAGCAGTTTATCGGGTTTCACGGATGAGCCAAGACCCACTATGTGGTAAAGACAAATGAAATGCTATCATATGATTGGGTGAGCCTTGTAGGGCGTTCAATACCACTGGGGTAAACCACCGCCAACGAGGTTGTGGCAATCCACTGGTAAACCAGGCAGAGCCGATTGCATTGCCCCGATCAATTTCTCTAACATTCATGGAGAACATTCACTAAAGCCGCTGTGAGCAAACATCCAACAAGGCCTCCAAAGACTTACGCAAAGTCGTTGAATGGAACCTGAGTTCGGACGAGGCAAATTTGCTGGCGAAGAGTGGGGGGGTGCTCATCTTTGCCATCTGATTATGATGTGCGCACTGTGCAGTTTGCATTTCGGCATTGTCCGGGGATGTTTGGTCCCTGCACAGGCACTGTGCAAGAAATACCCATTAGCCCTCGGTGCACTGCTACTTGCGGTGAAACGCCGCCCACTTCCCTCAGGCGGACGACGATGACAAAGTGGTATTCTAAAGTTCATTCGTTTGTAGTATCTGCGCTCGAGGTTACTCATCAAACAGGGACATTGCAGAGTATTCAGCCGAAACCGCCGTGCTCAGAATCGGATTTGTCGACGTACATAGCTTCAAGTCGATTTACCATCAAGCGAAGTCCATACAGGACGGTTACCGACACTGGATAGTCTCCTTTTAGGGCGTCGAATTGCCGTTGCCGGCCAAACAACTGATCAGATTCTCAGCGCACGACCAGGCCCCATGGCTCCAGAGCAGACTCTTAGACAACCAGGCTAATGGAAACACGCAGCTTGAAATCAACCTGGACATCTTGTACCTTTCTCAGCAGCTCGGATGCTCTTATGTCTGAGAAACCACATGGATCACTTTGGCAGCGCCAACTCTAATGAATCTTCTTCTCTTCGACCTCCCGACCCAGCCCATCCGGTCTGTCTGGCACCCAAAAATGCTTTGAATTACCTAAAGGCGCATCAAGGAGACGTCGCAAAAGCCATCCATAATCCCGACATCCCAATAGCCTTTTTYGCCGGGTTTAACGAAGAGGCTTGGGCGAATCTCGAATGGTGATTCACGGTTCAGTGGGAGCGCTCATTGAGGAAATCCAAATCAGGCTCTCGAGCCCTATCAAAGCTAGGACGGTTCGGACTCAAAGCCGTACCTTTTACTTCAAAAATTGTTATGCAATTCGGAGTGGTTTTGGAGCCTCCTCTTGATGATCCCAAAGGCAAATTTACACCATACCTCCCTTCCGCTCATTCGGACAGTTCGTGGCTCAGGGGCCGTTGGGGAAAGGGTTGGTTGTGTCCTCGACTTTGAGGACCTATCTGCGTAGTCCCGAAGAGGGAAATATTGGGAAACGTAATTTCAGGCCTCACAGGCGATGCTCGACCGAGTCGTCCACCAGTTTAATGTTTCAGCGACTACTCATCCGTCTGCATCGGAATCCCTGCCACAAACCGACAACACCCTGCATGAAAGTTAGCTCAAAGGTGGATTCGATTTTGAGGTGTGGACTCCAAGATCTTCCCGCTCAATGGTGTTATTTCAACTTCTGTAGTTTATTCCTAGAAAGAGCGTGAATATCGAGTCCACTTCCTTGGAGAGCAACGCTGGCACCCCGCTCCTGAATGGCGTCTACGGGTACTCTCAAACCTTGCTTAATGCCGTGCTTGACGGGGGATTCAGGGGCCAATGAATACCCAAGATTCCGGGGTGGATGTGGAATGCGTGTAACTTCGGTCCCAAGGCGCTGTCTAACCAAGTCTATCCATTATTTGCACACGCGTCCACTGGTCGCGAATGCGTCTTCCGGAGAGCATTAGACTCTCTCCGCCTCGGAAGGCGACTCCAAGTCCTGTCACCCGGTCTCCCAAATCGGAAGAAGTGGTGAAGAACCTAAAGAGGTTGAACATAATGCCGGATGTCCATCCTCTGTGGAGAATCCGACCTCCCGCTCTGACCCACGGCCAAAAATTCATCTCTTCGATCCTCAACGACGCAGCGTGCGGCCTCGCCTGTTGGATTTTCGAAGTCGACGACGACTCAGCTCGGGAGAGTTGGAGTGACGAAAGATTGGAGGCGTGAAGGTGACCTCGGAAGAAACCTTTCCGGGGGCGATCTCCGACGGAAGGGTTGAGTGGGGCTACGACCTACTATTGACCAGGTTGAGGGTCGAGGTGTCCTCAGCTAGTTCCCTCATGAGCCAGATTCAACACGTTCGGTGGAGGTGCCAAGTTTGATCCTTGTCTTCATGGCAATCCTCAAGGGAATCAGCTCTGGAACGTTCAAGTTATTCGACTGGTTGTCTCGAATTCACCGCCTACCACCACCACAGACAATGCTGCACCAGAGTCGGGAGTATTCTCAGGTAGTTTGAATGTCCTGTGTAGGAAAGCCTTGTCTTCGGACACGCTTGTGGACACAAGTGATGAATTGAAGTTGTGGAAAGGATAGTTGATAGCGGATTTGTGACTAGCAAACGCTGGTTCGAAGTAGTTATGGGACCGACTAAAGTTGAGAGTCGAGGGGTACGGAAAGGAGGCTAAGAGCCAATCGTATGGTTAGAGGTTCCTTGTGTTTTGCAGAATCCAAATAACCACACTTTCGCTTCCATCCCTCCATCTCCCTTCTGTCGGGGAGCGTCGGCCGGCAACGTCAATCGTCCATCGGACGTCAAATTCCGAGTCTCGTTTTCCACCGCTGCCGCCGCACAACGATCGCCTTCTCTGGGTCGAATGGCCTCATGTCTTCTTCGGAACTAGTCGAAGGCGTCTACTATGACCACCCGCCCCCAAGCCACCAAAAGGAGCCGGCGTACATGCGACCGAGTCACCAGATCCCCCATTGCGCACGCGACATACCCCACTCCGACATATATTGATTCTGTATCAAGTCGAGTCATACGATCCTGAACTTTGAACTTGGACTTCAAAGCTTCACCACTAAACCCTCTAGAGTCTCTGGACTGATAGACCGAAGAGAAGAAGAATGGGTCAATACTACGACCACATCCCCGGCTTCCTCATCCCCTGGATCAACGCCCAAAAGATATTCTGGGTCGCCACCGCCCCGCTCTCTGAATCCGGGCATGTAAACGTCTCGCCCAAGGGCTTCGAGAGGACGATGAACGTCGTCTTGGATGAGTCCGAGGACGGTCAACAGCTCGAGGCAGGGCCAGATGGCGACGACGATCGGCTGAGGAAGGCGACGAGCAGTCATGTGTGGTATGAAGACTTGACGGGGAGCGGGGTGGAGACGATCTCGCACATAAGGGAGAATGGGAGGATTACGGTGTTGTTCACGGCGTTTGAGGGTCCGCCGAGGATTATGAGGTTGTTTGGGACAGGTGAGTTCTCTAGGATACGTGCGTTTGCTGTTGAATGCTACTGAGTGAAATGTTAGGCAAAGTTTACGAGTTTGGTACACCGGAATACGACACGCTCCTCCCTCCCGAGAAACGCCAGCCGGGGTCGAGAGCTGTCATCTGGGTCGACGTGCACAAAGTTGGGACGGTGCGTAACATTTTGCTTCCATCAAGATTCGCTATCCGTTCTAACTGGATTAATTTTTATCATCCAGTCATGCGGATACTCTATCCCATTCTTCACCTATAAATCCCCTCGAGTGCGGCTCCACAACTTCGCAATCAACAAAGAGCAACAAGACTTTGACTACGCTTGTCAACAGTCGGAGTCGTCGTCGGTTTCGGACTCTTCAATCGTCGTCGTTCCCGAGCAAGGCTCTACAGTTTTATCCCACTCGACGTCGTCCTCGAGTCCGTCGCTACCCCCAGACAACCAAGGACTCAAGAACTACTGGAAACTCAGGAACCTGAAAAGTCAGGACGGCCTACCAGGTCTCCTCTTCGCCTACACCTCTCCGAAAGTACTGGGGGATTGGCGCGGCAGAGGGATCTCGTTCAAGCCAGACGATGAGACCACCGGTTCGAAAACACCAGCGGATGCTCGTCGTGATCGTGGTTTGGTCGCGATTTTTGCTTCGGAAAAAGTGGTGGCGGATGTTGGCAAGGTGCTTGTGGGCTTTGGAGCGGGCGTTTTGGTGACGACTGTGTTCGCGAGGTTGTGGGCCAAGTGATCAGTCTCCTTAAGTATCCTTTCTGGTGGTTTCTCGTTTCTCGGGTCGTACGGTCGTAATTTGTACTAATAATAGCATGCCAGCATCTTTCGTTATCAGATAAATCATCTCCCTGAAACACGCACCACGTTTTAAGCGATTTGATCAAGCGCGCAGCTGATCTGACTCTATAGACAGCAGCTGCGCTTTGCTTCCTGTTGCTAATGGCTTCGGCATTCACTTCTCACACAGTCCAAATTCACCTCCCACCCGCAGGCATCGCTCATAGATCTCGGCAAGCTGGTACGTCACCAACCCGGAAGCCATGCAGAAGCTATGTTTCAAAGTTGCGGACGATACGTAAGTTGTCTGGTATGCACTAGCGCTTTATTTCTTCCATTCGGCTGAATGGTAGGGTATTTATAGGAGCGAGGCGTGCGTCCTTCTGACGTCTGCTTGTTTCTTGTTTCCACCCCACCACCACCATCATCTCCATCTCCTCTAGCTCCTACGTACCCCCAGCTCCAGCTCCAGAGCCTCCTTTAGCTGGTTGCCTAATAGCCTTCCGCGCGCACACGCTCCTCCAAATCTACCACTAGTCGCAAGCGCTCAAACAGACAATGGGCAAGTTCTACGACCACATCCCGGCGAACATCGTCTCGTGGATCCAAGACCAAAAGATATTCTACGTCGCCACCGCTCCGCTGCTCGAAGACGGACACGTGAACATGTCGCCCAAGGGGTGCAGCGATACCTTCCACGTCGTATATGATGAAGACGACGACACTTTCGGCGTCAAGGATGAAGTCCCCTCGGATCCGGCAGACGAAGGAGACGCGGGGAAGAAGGTGGCGAGGAAGAGCAGGGCGGTGTGGTACGAAGATATGTCGGGGAGCGGGATAGAGACGATCTCGCACCTGAAAGAGAATGGGAGGATTACGGTTATGTTTGTCGCGTTTGAGGGGCCGCCGCAGATTGTTAGGTTGTTCGGAACAGGTGCGTTTGTGTTCCTTCATTCATTTCGTTTCCAATCGTTCGTTCGTTCCTTGTATTGATTACGGCTATGAACCAGGCAAAGTATACGAATTCGGAACACCGGAATACGAAGAGCTCCTACCTCTCAATAAACGACAGCCGGGATCGAGAGCTGTGATTTGGGTGGACGTGTATAAAGTTGGAACGGTGCGTACTACTCCCGATATTATCTCCCCCTCCCCCCTCATAGTGCCCGGCATCTTATTCACCACCGTCACGCGGCTACTATGCATCAACTACCGATTTGAATTTGTATACTGACTTGTACTTGGCAGTCCTGCGGATTCTCAATCCCATTCTTCGACTACAACCGACCGCGGAACAAGCTCCACAGGCTAGCTGCGTTCAGCGAACAGAAAGACTACGATCACGATCATGCCGCGACGTTGACCACAGAAGAGAAAGAAAAGGCAAAAGAAAAAGAGCAAGGAGGAGGAGGAGGAGCAAGCATGCCAGGCCTCAGACATTTCTGGAAGACCTACAACCTCAAAAGCCTCGACGGGCTCCCAGGGCTCGAAGTAGCCTACTCCACGTCCGTACCTTTCAACGATTGGAAGAGTACCGGGAAGGTGTGGGATGCCGATGACGAAACTATTCGGTCGAAGTCCCGTTCAAAGGAGGGTGGTGGAGCAACTCTGAGATTTGTTACGGGACAAGGACTAGGATGGGATTTAGGCAAGGTGCTTGTTGGGTTCGGAGCGGGGTTGGTGGCTAGTAGTGTTGTGAGTCGGTTTATGAAGGCTTGAGGGAGTGGTTATTTTATTTGGAGTGTTGGGATTACTACTGCGTACTGTATAATGTGATTGAATGATAGTACAAATCTGTCAAGGGAGCATTATCCGCCTGGGCCCGATGCCTCATTGCAAGCAACCAGGCTAATTATAATGGAATCAACCGCTTTGTCCTTCTCTTCAGAGAGCGGTCGCTTCAAACCCTGTCTGGTTTGAACGTTCGAGTTGAATAATGGTGAAAACAATGACAGAAACCCATAGCTACCTCAGAGCCATATCCCGAATCACAGTTGTATCCTTCCAAAATTACTGAATGACCATTCGACTAATATCGTGAATTTGAGTCTATCGTAGCGTGTCGTGATAACATGAAGGCGTTATATATGTATGTAAATCAAGTCCAAAGAGAGTCCAAAAATGCAGGGCTATAATAAAAGTCCAAAGTTTCCGTGGTCAAGAAGAAAATCCACAGCGTACCGTTTACAAAAAGGCAGCAGCAAGGCCAGCAAGAAGGAGAGTACCAAATGCAACGCTCACGCTGGGACTAACGACCATCCCAGCGCTGTTACTTCCATTGTCTCCAGCAATCTGCCGAGAGCTAGTCGAAGGGCGCATGGCGAGTTGCTGGAAGGCAGCAAAGTTGTTGGGGCCGGACTCGACAGCGTTGATGGAGAAGACCATTCCGGACTGGCAGTGGTTGACCTGGCCGCAGTATCCCCAGATCGGAGCAGTCTATCGACAACTCGTTGTCAAAAACAGAGACACTAGAATAGGACGACAACACCTACGTCGTTGATCTTGAGACGGAAAGTAGGGAAGTCGGTAGCGTCAGCCGCGACGGGTTGGCTGCGAGTCAATGTCAATACGGTACGAGAGCGGCAATGACGCGAAGTGGGGACTCACAAGCCAGACTTGAAACCATGTTCAAGAGGAGCACATGGGTTGGAGAAGCTGGACTGGGTGACCGTGTGGTTCTTGGGACGGAACTCGAAAACTACGGTGTCGCCGACAGCAGCAGTGATATTCGCTGGTGAGTAAGCGAGCTTTCCATCGGCACCAACGAGGATTCGGTGCTCCTGAGGCGTCACGGCGTGAGTAGGAGCAGGCTCGTGGCTGAAATGCGCTCCGCCTCCGTAGTGAACGGTGGTAGTGGACGGAGTCCAATGGGGCTCAGGCGCCGGGGTGTAGGTGGTCGCCGGAGGGGCAACAGCAGCGGTTCCGTTGCGAGCGATGGCCAACTCCTTGTGCGCTTGGAACGACTGAGGGTCGTGCTCGGCGGGAGGATTGATGGCGAACACCATTCCTTGACCGCAGTGTGCCGTCTGTCCACAGTAGAACCACAGAGGTGCGCCGTGGTTGTCGGGAACGTGGAACTCTTGAACGGGAAGAGGGTTCGTTCCAGGTGCAACCGGAATACTGGTTTCTTGTTAGAACATCCGAGCCACGACAGGAATCTCCAGGACAAAGACGTACAAGCCTGTCCTAAAACCATCTTGCAAAGGAACGCAAGGTGGATCGAAAGCCGACTGGGTCACAGTGTGATTCTTCGGGTTGCTTAAACAGAGTTAGTGAAAAACGCCGACAAAGGAAGTACAAATGAAACTAACAAGTGGAACCGCACAATATCTCCTGGGGCAGCGTGCACGAAAGGTGGATCATACACAAATTTGCCATTCGGACCAACATTAACGTCGAGAATGGTGCCGTAGACCGAAGGGGCCAGCATGGCGAGGGAGAGTGCCATAATTGAGGAGAACATTCTCAAAACCAGTCGTCGAGTGGGAGGCGAGTCGTAAAACGAAACAGGGACAAGAGAGGAGAGGAGAGGGATAATGAAAATTGAGAGAACTGGTGGTCTCTTTTATACCAACCCTTCAACTCATTTCTCTTGGTCCGCGTGCAAGGCTCATGGCCCGTCGGGTGTACCAGATGCGCGCCCGGCCACTGCAGCGGTGAGCCGTTTATCGGGTTTCACGGATGAGCCAAGCCTCAATATATTGTAAAAACACATAAAATACCGTTATTTGATTGGGTGGGCCCCTGTACGGCATTCGCTACACTGGTAAATCACCGCCAACGAGGTTGTGGCAATCCATTGGCAAACAACAGGCAAAGCCGAATGTATTGCCCCGATCAATTTCTGTAACGTCCACGGAGAGCATTCAGTAACCTACTAAGAGGAGACATCCAAGAACGCCTCCGAAGACCTACGCAAAAAGTCGTTGAGAGCTCGGACGAGGCAAATTCGCTGACGAAGAGTGAGGGGTGCTCATCTTTGCCATCTGATGTGCGCACAGTTTGAATTTCGGGAGTGTCCGGGCACATGATATAGTCCCTGCACACTGGCAGGCACCGATTAGCGCTCGATGCACTGCTACGTGCGATGAAACGCCGCCCACTTCCCTCGGGCGTACGACAATGGAAAAATGGTATTCTAAAGTCCATTCGCTCGTACCTGCGCTTGCAAGTGAGGCTGCTTACCAAACAGGGACGATTGTAGAGTATTTACCCAAAGCTGCCGAACGAACAACGTCCCAGGTCGATTTATCGTCCAGCGTAGACCATACAGGGCGGTTACCGGCGCTGGCAAGTCTTCTCCTAGGACGTCGAGCTACCGCCCATGCACCTGGGGTGGTGATTGTTTTGAGCACCCATGGCTCCAGAGTAGATGACGCTGTGGCAGACAATTTGAGAACTACGTAGGCGACATTTTGCTCAGCAGAAAGACAGTTCAGACCGTCTCACATCCGAGCAATCATATGAATAACTTCGACAGCACCAGCTCTGAAGAATCTTCCTCTCCTCGACCTCCCGACCCAGCCCATTCAATCTCATACTCTGTCTGTCTGGCGGCCAAAAATATTTTGAAGCATTTGAAGGCGCACCAGGGACTCGGAGACATCGAGAAGACCGATCGAGCCACGACGGTTCAGAACCAAAGCCATCAGGAAGGCTTGCACACCTTTTTGTTTCAAGGATCGTCTTCGAGTTTGGAGAAGCCCTGAAATCTCCCATCTACGACCCCAAAGGCAAATTTAGGAGATACGACAAAGTCGCGGACTATGCTTCCCTTCTGCTCATGTTCTGTCAGGTCGTGGCTCAAGAGCGGTTGGGGAAAGGGTTGGTTTTTTTCTCGGCGTTAGGGAGCTACACGCGTAGCCCCGACGATAAAAACATTGGGGAATCCTACCTTCAGGCTTCACAAACTTCACACGCGCGATGCTCGACCGAGTCGTCCACTTTCTACGTTCAGTTTGATGTTTCAGCCACTATTCATCCGTCTGCATCGGAGTCCCTGCCGTAGACCGACAACACCCTGCATGAATATCAGCTCAGATTTTGGAGAGCGTTAGAATTCTCTCTCGGCTCAGGCGGTGACTCCGAGTCAAGTCACCCGGTCTCTGAACAAGTTCAAGGAAAAGATGATGAAGAGGAAGAGTCCGTTCACAGTGCTGAATGCCTATGCTCTATGAAGACACTGCCTCCAACTCAGACCTGGCCACAGGTCCATCTCTTCGATCCTCAATGATGCGGCGTACGGTCCCGCCTGTTGGGTGTTCGAAGTCGTCGACGACTCAGCCCGGGAGAGCTGGAGTAACAGAAAGATCGGAGGGTGTCAAGGCGCCTTGGTTGTCTTGAATTTACCGCCTAGTACTACCACAGAGAATGTTGCACCACGCTCGGGAGTGTTTTCAGGTGATCTGATGGCTCAGTGTAGGAACGAATGTTCTTCGAGTCCGCTTGCGGGCATGACGAGCTGACGTTGGAAAAAATGGTTGATAGCAGATTTGTGACTAGCAAACGCTATCCAATGTTGAGCAGTTATGGACCTGAATAAAGTATAGAGTCGAGGATACCGGATGGAGGCCAAGAGCCAATCGGCTGGTCAGAAGTTTCTTGTGCTTTGAAGAAATAAACACTCGCTTTCATGAAATCCTTGAATGGACTTACAGTACCCAAACAGTACCCAAACTCCCTGATGTCGGGAATCGTCGGCCGGCAGGCAAACCTGACATCATTCAAGTTGTATCCATCGGACCTCAAATTCCGAGTTTATTCTTTCTTCTTTGCCGCTGCCGCCGCATAACGGTCACCCTCTCTGAATTGAATGTCCTCTTGTCCTTCGGAACTAGTTGCAGGCGTCTACATGGCCACCCGTCCCCAAGCCACCAAAAGGAGCCGGCGTTCATGCGACGGAGTCACCAGATCCCCCACGCACACGACATACCCCACTCCGACGTACATTAATTCTGTACCAAGATAAACCGAGTCATACTTTGAACCTGGACTTCACCACCGAACCCTCTACCATCTCTTCAGAGTTCGCTGGCTGAAGAAGAATGGGTCAATACTACGACCACATCCCCGGCTTCCTCATCCCCTGGATCAACGCCCAAAGGATATTCTGGGTCGCCACCGCCCCGCTCTCTGAATCCGGGCATGTAAATGTCTCGCCCAAGGGGTTCGAAAGGACGATGAATGTAGTCTTGGACGAGTCCGAGGACGGCCAACAACCGGAGGCAGGCCCAGACGGCGACGACGATCGGCTGAGGAAGGCGACGAGCAGCCATGTGTGGTATGAAGACTTGACGGGGAGCGGAGTGGAGACGATCTCGCATTTGAGGGAGAATGGGAGGATCACGGTGCTCTTTACGGCGTTTGAGGGTCCACCAAGGATTATGAGGTTGTTCGGGACAGGTGAGTTATCCAGGATAGACGCCTTTAATGTTGAATATGGCTGAATGAAATATTGATCTATCTTCGTGCTTGGGTCGTACAGGCAAGGTGTACGAGTTTGGTACACCTGAATACGATACGTTCCTCCCTCCCGAGAAACGCCAGCCGGGGTCGAGAGCCGTCATCTGGGTTGACGTGCATAAAGTTGGGACTGTACGTATCGTCTCCTCTCGCTGCCATCCGGTCCAAGGAGACTGATTGATATCTATCATCCGACAGTCATGCGGATACTCTATTCCTTTCTTCACCTACAAAGCCCCTCGTATGCGGCTGCACACCTTCTTCATCAACAAAGAGCAACAAGACTTTGACTACTCTTGTCAACAGTCGTCGTCGTCATCGTCGCCGATTTCGGTTTCGGACTCCTCTTCCTCGATGGTCGTCGTTCCTAAACAAGGCTCAACTTTATCCGACTCTACGCAATCGTCTTCGAGTCCCGAGCTACCCCCCGATAACCAAGGAATTAAGAACTACTGGAAACTGAAGAACCTGAAAAGCCAGGACGGTCTGCCAGGCCTTCTCTTCGCCTATGCTTCTCCAAAGGTTGTGGGTGACTGGCGCAGCAAGGGGATATCGTTCAAGCCTGACGATGAGAGCCTCAACTCGAAAACGCCAGCGAGCGCTAATCGTGGTCGCGGCTTGGTCGCGATTCTCGCCTCGGAAAAGGTGGTGGCAGATGTTGGGAAGGTCCTTGTAGGCTTTGGAGCGGGCGTTTTGGTTACGAGTGCTTTTGCGAGGCTGTGGCCCAAGTGATCTGTTTTTTTTTTTCATCGATGCTTTCTAGCTGTTCCTCGCTCCTCAGGTCGTACGGTTGGACGGCATTGGAGGGATCTCCTCTCCGATCGTTCTTTCTCTCTGTTTTTTCAAAGTAATGTACTGATAACAAGAAACCCCTCGCTTAGCGACGGCTTTTGAGGTTGGATGCGGTCTGAGCACACACTTGCAGCTGCCCCATTGCTTAATCATTGTAACTACTCAAAATATCATAACGACAGGTACCAAATGTCTGTGTTCTGCGTTTCAGCTTGTCCTCGACCCCACTACTGAAGAATCTCGGTGTAAGTCACATTTGTTGTGCTTTGTTCGCCCGGGGGAAGGCGTATCATTGCGTCGTTGCGGTTGCGAATTCGGGACATCGCTGTGTAGAGCCGGCCATGGGAGAACACTGTAGAGATAAGATCAACGCCTACTTTGTCTAATGTCAACCCCTGGCAACTATTGAGTGTCGTCGCATATGCAGGAGCGAGTGGAAATTGTTTGCGTGCAAGAGTATGTCTAGAGTGCAGCTCGGTTTTGAACGTGATTCTTGGAATCAATATGTCCTCCTCTTCCCCTAAGTGGCCGCCATTCCTCAGCACCTGACCAGTGACTAACCGATTTCCTACCCCCTTCACAACRACCCTCACATTTTTCACCAAGCCACAGTCGATTGAGAAGTTACGTAGTCGACAGACGCACCGCAAATGTATTGTAACGCAGTGCGGTGGAAATCCTGGCAGTGTATGTGTTCGGACATAGTCCAAAATGCTTCCGGGATATTTCCTAAGATATAATCAGAGGGCGACACTCTGGTTCGGACTCACTGGGGTCGAGCACATCATCCACATCGCGTCCAGAGATCTGGCCCAATTCATCCATTCGTTCAAGACCTTGGTTGTCTCCCGGAGGTAATTCATTTAGGCTCGCTTCAAAATGGCAAGTTTGTGGGGATTGGCGACGAAATCGCGATAGCGACATAGTAAAGGCTGCTACTGCTACTTCTAGGTACACGTCCAATGTACTACAACCCTGGCTCGTTTAATCCGATAAGAGAGCTAGAACCCTTGAATGTTGATGCTTCTTCTGCATCAATTGCAAGGAAGTTCGCTCCAGCACTGAGTAACTTGGTATCTGCCCACTTCTCGAGCCCCCAATCCATCCCAGAAGTAGTCACGTTCGACGTGCTTGTCTGCAGGCGAAGGCTTCTGTCGTTAACCCCGCAGAATTGACGAATTCCAACGAAGATCTTCGGCCTCCTGTGGAACTCGTGCCCGAACTTGACATGACCGTGCCACCCGCCATGACCGTCTTTTTTCAAATCGAAACTGCTCCCCATATCCGTGGAAAATGACCCAATGCACACATTTTTCTTCTCCATGAATTCTCTGCCTGGAATAGCAATCCAAGTCACAGCCGCAGATTTCAGGTTCCCTGATGACCCGCCTTCCTCACTGCTGTTCACAATACCAACAGTAAAGCCACTGTGATCTACGTTGGTGGTGTACATCCGAACGCTCCATTTCCCTACCATCTCGATGCCGCTCAGACATGCGAAAAGGATTGGAGGGCCGTCTGAAAAAGGCTTGTCAAATGTGACCTTTTCCTCCGAGCCCCACTTCTTGAAGCTCGAAGACCCGAACTTGTAAAGGCCTATTTGCCAGGTAGGTTCGTCTACTAAGGTTATCCAGTCAACAGACGCGTAGTGCAGTAATCCGTCAGCCCAGGATACTGCATTGCATGTAAATCCGTCCCTTCTGATGCTGGAGGCGGATGATTCAAGGCGAATGCAGCAGGTCTTCGTCAACCCTATGTCAAGCATGCTGAGACCGACCGCAACGCGGGGTACGTTGACGAGGAGTTGTGCGAAGTTGACGGCAGTTGAATAACTTGCAGCTTCTTTGGTACGCCTCCAATCGTTGTCTACACGGTATTTTCCTAAAAGGACTTTTGCGCCGTGCTGGGTTCATAATTAGGGTTCCGCGGAGAGAGAAAGAGAACGATCATGAAAGAAACTCACAAAGTTGGAATTGGCGTGGACTAGAACTTCAAATCTTTCGATCTCCCGGACGAGCTCTTGATAACAGATAGATGCTACGATCGTTTTTTTTTTAGTGTGAAAGTCTAAGATGAGAATAGGAAGATGGCCGCGTACCGCAGCTATCAGTTGAAACGTTTCCGAAGTGGATTCCCCCGTCCTCTGTTGCTGCCCTTGCAATATACAACTTTCTCACAGCCCCGTCGTGGTAGTGGTGACCACCCCTGCACGACGTAGCTCCCGGATGAGTAGCCAGTATCAGCAAGAAGATGGAAAACTCACAGCACGGGCTGCATGTTATTGATCTTCGAAAGATCAAACGGTCCTTCTACCGATCGCCACTCGTAATCCGCGGGATTTCCAAGTAGTACCTCGAATGTAGGTTCCTGGCGGGTAAGCGATGAGAAACCACTAGAGAAATTATGAGTCTGTACTCACGATTAGGAGATCCCCATCGCGAGGTATTTGAGCTCCAGGGATGTGAAATCCGCATTCTCCAGGGTCTGAGGAATTAGTAGATGAGGATTGAGAGTAGGATCAGTCGTAACAATCGAGAAACCTACAGCAGCCGTCCTGCCAATTGTCATTATAGGTAACATTAGACACTTTGTCGGTGGCTTAAGTGAGCGCAACCTACCAAGGATACAGCTCGCGCAACGTACAGCGGGCGTGAGTCATTTCCATCTTTCCCTCCTTCAATCAGTCCTAAAGTGGGGCGCTTCACGAGCTGGAGGATTACGGCGACCAGATCACCACCGTAGACCTGAACCTACACATTTTTCCAGTCGTTTTAGGTCAGTTTCGCTTCATAGATGAGACGACGACATACCCATTTACCAGCAGTGTCTTGAGGATCCATGTACGTGCAGGAAGAGTGCCTAGCGCTTGATATTGGTGGGGAAGGATAGATGCGACAGAAGACCCAAGTTTAAAAAGACGCAGCCTGACAAATACACGGGCCCGATCACGTTGAAACAACTCGAATGTACAGGCCCGAGTCCCCGACCACTGAGGGACACGGGCAACGGCAGGGAGTAAAATAACCTTGAATTCACACTACGGGGATCATTGCCTATCCCCCCCGCTGATATTGTGATTATATCGTGGGTTCCCTTTTTGATGGATTCAACAAATCAGACAATAATTTGAAATGAAAATCATCTCTTTGTCCCCCAGATGTATTCCATGAAAAAGAGCCGGGAAGATAATCGTAACAGATTCAACATAGATGCCGAGGTTTCAGTGAGACGACATTCAACATATATCTGAGGCATTGAGAAAGAATATGAGCTCACTAGATTCAAAGGAGAGTCTTCGCTGGGGACTGGAAGCTTTTGGCCAATATATCTCCTTCCCTGTCACTAGCGGATAACTAAATCAGTGGCGAGTGCGCTAGCAGAGGTGACCCAGTGAGTCAGTGAGGCTGATTACCCGTGTAAGCTACGCAAAGGATAATATATACTGCGAACGTGGAAAAGAACGTCGAGTATCGATAAAATATGTCAGTATAAAGCCGTCGCGGCTATATGTTCACCTCGTGTAAACGGAAAGCCTAAGATAGATGAACCAGTGGGCTGAATGCTCTCATATTTTCGCGGCTACGGTTACAAAGCTAAGGTCACTTCAACTAGTCCTGTGGGTTCTCAAACGAGAACAGCGTCTGCTGAAGAGCTCAGCAAGTGACCAAATACAATAGGAATGGCAACACTTACACGGTTTATTGGTAAAACGTGAACAATACCCTCCTCTGGGATTTCCGTGACAGCAATGTGGCAAATAACGGACTCTAACCTGAGCAGTCGAACGATTTGGGGAACGGCCTGACAACTAAAACCACCAGCGTAGCCGTATCTGCGAAACCTGTCCTCATCCCTGATCGAGAATCGGTATTCCGCGGCAAGGATATATCGGGATGTTTTCTCTTCCCCCGTGGATGCTTGGTGCCGGTGTACGAAAATTTTTTGAATAACTCCGGCCCTTTGCTCGCCTTCGTGCTGATATAAGACAGCGCTATCTCGGTAACGCGGAGAATTCCAGATACTGTAGACATCATGCTGATAAGAAATGGACGGAAAAAAGGTGACGCAAGGCTGAACAATGGTGTTCCGTTCTTCTGCAGCTGCCTGAAGTATCTCGGCTAGCATTTCTAGCTCCCGGGGAAGTAGCTGGCCCTCGGTCCCGGAAAGCAGGGACCCGTCCTCAGACGTTGCACTGGGATTGAAAGGGTCAAGTGCTTCGCCTAGACGAAATCCTCGAAGGCTCTCTTTTTCGTGATTCTTCATACGGTCGACCATCCGTTGTACGAGGCTTCGAGCTTCAGGAGAGTCCGTCAGAAGCGCAAGAACATTGGCGTTTCGTACTGCGGTTCTCATAAACGTCCCTTCCACTTCACCTTGAATGAAGATCGTTCAACTGGTTGAAAACAAGTGGGAAGATTGACGTACCGATGTGATTATTTGTATTCATGTGGTGAAAGAAGTTGATATACCTCTCGTAATGAGGAGAATCATGGGCATGCTTGGGTCCAAAGCGGGCGAGCATATCACCAATATGTATCGCTGCATGGTGGCTGGGAAGGACATCGTAATCAGGGAAAAGTCGAAGTGTTCCTTCAGTGTACTTGATAATCCTCTGTGTGTACATCTGGACTTGCTCTGGAGATGATTTCCGCATTGTTGCTAGTCGAACAGCGGCAATAAGGTCCATGAAGTTGTCTAGAAGGGCTCGAGGACGTCCTTCGGAGGATCCAAAAAGTCGGATCAAGGTGATTGGTAGATGGACACAACAAATTATTCTCCAATTATCCGCACTGAGTTTTCCCCGTCGAGAAGTTCCCCAGTCGTGAGGTGCAGGTGTAATCCAAGATGGGAGGCGGGTACGGGCCATGTCTTTGTACACAGCCTCCATGACGTCGCTTCCTAGAAACGCATCGGTATCGGTGATAGGTGAATCGATGGCAAACTGGAGGAGCAGAGTCTGCCGTGCATCGGGGTTTCCCCTTAGCTTCGAGGCAAAGACGGTATTAGCAATCAAGAATACAGATTATCATTAGAAAGCACCACTTATACCTCGTTCATTAGCAATGTGAATAGATCCCTCTTCGCCCTCCTCAAACCCAGATCGATGCCCGTTCTATCCAGGGAAAGGATGTCGCAGAAATGCGCCAAAATGCGCGCGGACACTTGCAAGTAGACTTGTCCAGAAGCAGTTTCATCCTCTTCATCCAGGAGGGCAACAATATTCCTTGAAAAGCGGCGTAAAGCTGCTGGCTTGGCTATGTGAGGGATATTCGATCCGTCGCCTGGTTGTTCAGCGTCATCGTCGGTACCAGATTCTGCGCTTTGTCTTTCTTCGTCGGATCGATCGCCAAGGAGCTCCTCCTGAGCAGGACTAAAACGAGGAAAACGCTGGAGAAACAATACGGTTGCATCTGGAGCTTGGCGCTGGGCATTGATGTTAGCGAAACCCGGGCAGCGACAGCCACCAGAAAGAACTTACCCATGCTGTAATGGATTTTGCAAGTAACCATCGGGTTCCCACTACGAGTTGGTGCCCTTCAATCCGAATGTCGTAATCCAGACAAAAGCTGTAGAGGATTCTTCGCTGGAACTTGAGGAGCTCGTACAGCAGATGAGGGTTGTTTTGAAAGATGACTTCCTGGCATCCGCGCAGTCCGCGAACATCATCTGGATGGTCGACCACTCTCTTTATCCGTGTTGTCGATTCCGCTCGAAGAGCGTTCCCTCTCTTGCTTTTGAAGTTGATTTGAAACAGGTTCCGGACGTGATTCCTCAACAGGTTGAGATCCAATGAGTGCATCGAGTCAATGACCGTAAATAAGGGAGGATTCCAATATTCAAGGAGGAAAAGAGGGCTCCATCGCCAGCCACATGCCTCGAATACTGCTTGCTGATCGCGGTCCGACTGCGCTCCTTTATAAATGTTCGCATAGCGGCGTATATGCTGAAGATCTTTCTGCGGCCACTCGCTTGTGTCGATTACGTTGATATCGTCGATGTCGAGGTCGCAGCAGGTACAAAAGTAGTGTGCCGTTGGGGCTCCTGGGTAGCCAATGACTTGGTGCGCGGCTAGTAGGTCGCAGACTAAAGGAATGAGAATTCCTCTGCATATCCTTCCACTAGGCTTGTCAAATGTCCGACTGAAGAACACCCCAGGGTTCCACAATTCTTGAAGGTCGTTAACTAGAAGCTGAACATAGTGGTTGATGTCATCGCTGGATGGCTTCTGAGGTCCAGGGATTACGCCAGCGAGGTAGATGTTTTGTGGTAGATATCGAAGATGCCAAGGGAGGTTCAGGAGAACCATCCATATGCCCGTTGAACTTGAGCTTTGTTTGGCGGTTTTATTGTGAAAGGTAGAAAATCCATCAACAGAAAGACTGAATGCGAGCCGTAATTCGCCTGGAGGACCTGGAAAAAAGAGCTCGCCATTCGAGTCTTCAACCTCGCGGAACACCTGACCTTGCCAGATATCGTCCATCTGCTCGTCGACGGCATCTTGCAAAAGATCCCTTGGGTACGTTTCGAGGATATTTTCGATCCCTGGGCGAGATAGCAGCCGTCCTAGCCATGGTTTCATTCCCTGGTGTAGGTATTTCCGAACGGGCTTGAAGATGGTACCGAGAGGGCCTCGGTCAATGGACTTCCAGAGTTCAGCTCCACAGGCATCGCTAGAGGGCGTCTGCTTCGTCGTACATTGAATGATGACGTTCTCATCGCGTCGAGAGTTGAACGGATATAGGGAGTGACATTTGGGACAGGAGATGAAAGTTGTAGTGATGGGGTCAAGATTGAATCTCGATGCTAGAGGCTGGGGATCCACAGGCATGCGGTCGAAAGGTGTTGAAGGACGGAGATTTTGCATCGTATCTGTAACTCCTGCCAAGTAGAGTTCACACCCCCTCCGCGGGAGGAAGTAGTGATACTGAAGGACAACCGAGACAAGACACGCTGCATCCGCAGCACGGAAAAGTGTCTTCCTCGGTCTAAAGAATACCTCTGTTCAGGTGTAAGATTCTGCAACGCACTCTTTAAAGTTGAAACGAATCCATACCTGTGTTAAAATATGGCCTGCTGGAGCCACCTCCCCGACGAGTCTCCCATTGCATTTGCTTATGACGGTCGATGTTTAACAGTGCATCGAAGATCTCTTGTTTTAGATTTGTGACTGTATCATTTTGCTCGAATGTTTGAAGTGTTCTGTGAAGCTCCCATAATCGATTCTCCGCGTCTATGAGGGGCTGATTCACGACCTTGTCCGTCTGTAGTGAACAATATCCCGAGTTAGGCGCCGGCAGGACTTGTGTCTGGTCGCCTGAGGCTTCGAGCTCAGCGATGTCGGAAACATATGGTCCACTTGTTTTAGGATCGTTGACGAAGATTAGGTGTTCATTTATTGCGAGGGGAGAGAGTTGCTGCAGAATTGGGAGCAGAGCTTGGATGAAAGGCAGCCAGTCTGCTTCATCCGAGTGCCCATCTGGTAAAGGTCCAGCCTCTTGCTCCGAGCCATCGCCAGCAAAGGTCGGTCGCAGGAGACTGGCCAACCGATCATCGCGCCGATGCCTTGCCCTCATCTCAGGGGAGACCTTCTCACCCCGTCCTTCGTATTTGTCGGTAGCATCGTTGTACTTGAGACAGTTCGTTTTACAGCGGCATAGGACCAGCTGGGTTCGAGAGCGTCGAGGAGCTTTAGGCATTGAAGGTAGGTGGATAGGTTGTTAGTGTCTGAGGAGCGGACTGAGGCAGACGTCAAATGTTTGATCGCATTGATACGCTGGAGGGCACCCTCTCATAACGGGTGGCTCTGAAGCTAACAGCAAAAACATGAATACATTGGCTGATACATGGATGATGAGGTGAATAGATAGACTATGTGATAGTGAGAATGATAGCAACGGCACGGTGAAAGGACAGCAAGAGTTTGGACAGCGATATGGATAGCGATGGAATGGAAAGCGGAAATGGTCGAAGACGGGCAGATAAAAGTGACATAAAGTTGTCAAAACAGGGGGAGTGAGTCCTAAATTGTGAAATCGGACAATTTGCTGTAGAGGCTTATGAATTCAGCCCAACGAGCGTTAACATCCGTCACGCCGGAAGACACGTCGGTTGCAGCTGATTTAAACTCTTCCGCCGATTTGAAACCGTAGTTAACCCATCTGAGTAGTCCTCCAGCGGTGTATTGAGTCATTGAGATTCGAGTTTCACCGTGCTGAATTGGCACATTGCCGTGCTTGATTGCCGCCGATGGGAGCAGTATTGTGGTGCAGGGAGGGAATTCGAGGATCACCTTGATGTCCTTCAGCACGAGATGACCGCCTTGCTTATAGTCATAACTACCGCCAGAGGTGACTGCACATATCCCCGCCGCCCAGTTTAGATGATCGACATGGAAGTCGCATACGACAGAGGGACCGAAGTTGTATGTGGTCGACCCAAATACGCTATCATTGAAATTTCGCTGGAGAGATGGATTCCAACCCTTTAGAGCGGTTAGAGTTGCATCGCTCTTGGCAGCAAGCAAGGGCATCCATGTTTTATAGCAGCCTGTGTAAATCTATTGAGCGCAGGCACGAGAATGACGGACGGATGCCTACGATTTTGCCAAGTGCAAATACATTGAATGGCCTTTGAGCGACTGAGCTGGGACAGTGTTGCAGCATTCGAAACTGTGTGGTTTAAATTGCGCGGCTGCTACAACAAGTTGCAGAAATTTCGTTGACAATTTCGATTTGGAGGCACCCACCTTCTGTCCACCCCCATGAGAGATTCCAACAGATATGGTGCTAAATTCCCCCCCTGTTGCAATCGTCACTAGTAGTGGCGTTACCAGCGAGGAAATTCAAGCCAGATTGAGCTGAATTCATGTCGCCGATGAACGCCTCATTAAGGCCCGCATCAACAACTTCCTGTGGAAAAGTGAGTCTTGCAATTACTACACGGTCCTTGGTGTCGATGAAAATGTGGTCATTTCTGAGGGTTATGACTTTAAGATCACTGGTATAACCAAAAGACATCAACGACGCACCCATTGAACGGAATTAGCTGATACCCATCCTCCAACAGTTCGGCTAGAGTTGGCACTCTTTCCGACTTCGTCTGAGCGCCAATGAAACCCGGTTCTGAGTGCGGTAGCTGTTCGTGATCGTGCGAGAGGCGAGTGACTGTCACATCTGTGTGAGAAGTATATCCAGCGATACGGCCGGTACATTCGGTTGCCTCCTTGAGGACGTTGCTCCTCGACTGTTGAACGTAATTCAAAAACCCCTGTCGTAATAAAATTTGTCGCAGCAAGTGATCGAAGTTTGGAGCTTTGTGGACCATTGTGCTGGAGAGAGAAGAAGGTTGATGTAGAGGCGCAAGAAGGTATGAAAAATAAGGTGTAGGCACCCGGTTTATCAATGTACTTCAGGTGTAGGAACGAACAATGTAGCCTTTATCAGCGCGCCAATTTGATCACTGAAACACGAACCGTGGGAAATCCATGAATAGCGGGCGGCATTACCCAGGTTTGCTTTGTCCCAAGCCTCAGTATGGGAAACTGTCTGGGTAAGTATGATTTGATTGCAGGAGACATATAGAGACACTAAGCAGCAACGCCTGCGTTGGGACCAATACTGGCAGAGGGGCTAGGGGTTACATGAACTCCTCGATTCCCTGCAAGAGCAAAGTGCTTGATGAATAACGCATACTCAGGGGTATCCCCGACTATGAACTTCTTGTCCCTCCGGAACGTCTTCTCCAACACCCAGGTTGGAGTCCTCGTATCGTCCGACTTCCAGGAAAGGAGACGATTAGACCCTGGAAAAACAATAGTGCCGTCGTTCATGCAGTAGGATCGAGTAACGTTCGCCCATCCCATATCTGTAAAGGTGAAGATTCCGATCGAGTCGCTTGTTGTCGGATTGAACCAAGTCAAAACGTCACCCTTGGCTGGCTGGTGAGACAGCCGGAGATCATCAAGAGTGACAACTGGAGCGTCTACTGACACATTCCACCACTTGAACGTTCCGGGCCCATTCCCAACCTTGAGCACTGACGGATTGTAGACTCGAACTGGGTTGGGTGCGGTACTTGGGAGCATGGTGAGATCGCGTGTTTATCGATTTATCCCCCAGTAAAGAGTACTTACACGAAGGCTGGTGGAGGTATGATGGGTGGTGCAGCCACTGGATGCACCGGAGCACTTGCCGAGCCCTGGGCGCTAAGAAAAAAAGTTTTCTGAGTATCCCCCCCAATCAAAATATCAATTGAAAGGCAACGTACACTTGCTGTTGAGGCGCCGTCGCCGTTAGCTGACTGTGCTACCATTGTTAGTACAGGTCTCCTACAGTGCTGTTCATCACTAACAGTTGATTCATGAAAGCCTCAAATGCAGGTGTGAGATGACGAGAGCTATTTGCGTCCGGTGGATGGTTCTGCCAGCCTGTAACGACAGCGGAGGCTGACTGTGGGCCAGCGGGATTGAACCATTCTGGGATGGGAGCGACGACAGGGTTTGACAGTGCATTGAAAGCCGGTAGAGCTTGATGTTCCTGTTTTGCGACGTTCGGGCGCTCGGGACTGTAGGGAATGAAACTTGAGCGATACTACCTTAGATATCAGGCTACATACTTACGGCACTGGGGATGGTGACCTTGGAGGGGTCTCCGGTGCTTGTGCTGGCTGCGTTCTTCCAACAGGGAAGCTCAATGGAGTTTTCCTGGCACTGTGTAAATGCATGAGTTGAAGTTGACTTCGGCGACGCTCACCTTTTTGCAATACGCTTAACGATCTCAGCCCTGAATTTCCATTAAGACAGGTCAAGGGTGCGGGATAGTATGATAACTCACTTTGCCTGCTCATAGAACGACGGTCCATCCGTTGCAAGCTGTTTTAGAATCGTGTTCGTGATTGCGTCCAAAGGCATGCTGTATGTCCCAAGTGCTTTAAGAGTAGCAATGCACACATCTCTATCATCTGAGGAAAGGAAGGACAGCAGCTCAGAGGCGTTCTGAAACTCCCAATCTGCAACTGGCCTTGGACCTGAGCTAACACTGTTGCCACCGCGCCGGGCAACGCAGTACCGTCTTAGATTTGTTTCAATCGTCATCCCATGAGTTGACCGAGCCATCTTTTGGATAGTTGAGACGAATTGCTCAAGTTCCCCTTCGTCGTAGAACATTCTGCTGAGAAATCAGTCGTTGCTTTGAGCAAGCATGGAATATTACTCACCGGCCTTTCTGAGGATCATAATCAGCTTGCCCGGACTCAAACAAAATCATCCTCATGACGAGCATTTGCTTTGCAATCACTGCAGGAGGCCAATCGTATGGCTTCACTGCTGCAACTATGTTGGTCGCAACCTCCATTTGTTCTTTTCCAATTCCTTCTGCGACACCCGTGAGCATTATTTCTGTTCCTTGGGCGACTCGGGTAGACTTGGATGGCGAAGGGGTGCCATTGGCCTCAAGTTCTAGCTCTTCAGCTTCGTTCTCCATGGCGTACTTGGATAAAATGGTTGTGTAGAGAGAGGACAGTATCTCTTCCTTTGATAATGGTGCACGTCCCCGCATGGAAGAACTGAAATATCAAAGTCAAGGTGTGAGGTGATGATCCAGTATGCGCTATAATATGTAAACGAACCTGCTACGGTCTCTCCTGTTATCTGGATNCTTTTTTTTTCTGACTTTCGCCCCATTGCTGCAAGGTGTCGGTGATCTTCAATTGAGCAAAGTTTATCTTTGTGATCTATGAAGTCTAAGAACGAGAGCAATGCACAAAACATGGAAGCCTACGTCGCATGGTAAGTTAGCTTCGCCGTCATCCTGATCCACAAAGTCGCCTTCAAAGTCCCACCCATGGAGGTGGAATGTCCTTACACCGCTGTGGTTTTGCGTAGGCTCGGACATGGTAAAGCAAAAGAAACCAGGAAATCTATTTTGGGACAATGGCATTGTGCATTGACATTGCCAAGATATCAGGACGTTAACATTCGGAAGTAATACACACAAACACAAGTGCCACTCGGAAGTAATTCGTACAACATGAGGTCAAATCAGAGAAAATTCGAATGGGAGCCTGCCGTTTTGAAGAGATTGAAGTCATCTAAGGTGTACCCTAAAATCGGTGATTGATACATATCATCTGTGAATGTCGAATGAGAAGTTGAACGCAATGAGTATATGGTATGCTCACCTTGGGCAGCTGGATGCGTCGGAGACTGTTCGGGACGCTTCCTAACCTCGTAAACCAGATCGTCGACTGATGTCAGCCAGGTGAGCGGCTTATACAGGGATTCTTGCTTTACAAGATCCGGATCAAAGTAGTTGTTGGATGGAGGGTAGATGTCGATGACATATTGAAGCTGCTGTCGTAACTCGTCCACGGTACAAGAGGTGCTGTGCCTTGGATCGTACTTGTATTGATTGTCGGCTTTGCGTTTGAATTCGAGAAGGGCAGTAGCTTGCATTCCCAGCATAGGATACCAGAAACTACTGTAACCATCGATGGCGGTTTGAGTTTTTGAGTCGAAGAGGTCATGGGTATCAAAAAACCACTTGACTGTCATCATTGCCGCACGCCTAGACGCGATGTAAAGTGCCCTGTCATGTTTGGGCACCTGCTCTTCGGTGTAGGTCCGTTCATCGAGGACGTTCGACAGCATCGACAAACTGACAAGAGCAAACAAATCTAACGTTGATTCGAACGATTCGAGCGTTGGAACGTGGCGTAGGACCTCGTCTCCTACGCAAAATGACGTTATATTAGGTTGGCATTCAATGACAGAGAAAGACTCACTGTTAATACCGTTGAACTTGCCTTCGACGAGTACGTCATGCCAGAACATCATCATCCTGCAGAGGTAATGTCTGGAGATCACGGACGTTCCGATGTTGATGGTAACCCGTTTCGTGAGTACAAAGCTTTGAACCAAGCTCGTGTAGGTCTCCCTCATATGGGCGACAGAATAAAAGAATCGCCTGTGATGGACCACGTCCGAGGCAGCGTAGAGAAAGTATAAGGTACCCGGATGGAGAATGCTTCAAAAGGGTCACCATGACGCTACGGTAAGCAAATGATTGTCACGCACATTGAACAATATCCGGTATTCCCGCTAGTGAGGACAATACCTTCGTATTCACCGGATCCGACGTTTGACTGATATGGGTCCAGGTGCAAGAGGTAGTCAGGCCGAGCTAACTCTTCGACGGGCTCCACCACTCTTTCCGGACGGCACAGAGCAATGAATAACTCCCCCATCCTGACTGTAATGGCTACCCCAAAGCCGTCAGGTGGTATTTGAAATGGAAAAATGCCGCCTTTCAATGTTACGCCGTTGAAGCTGAGAGCCTGCGCAGGCGAAGGCTTCCACCGAAAGCTTGTTCTGCGTGTATGTGTAGCGAAATATGCCCAAGTTTCGCTGGGGTATAGTGGGTCGTACGGGTCTGCCTTACGTGAAGGGACAGACGAGATAGACAGTACTTTCCTCTTTTGTTTCGCTTGCTTTGTTAGGAGGAGAAGTTCGACCCTTCCATGGCAGATGGCAGCTTTGACATGAGGATCAATGGAGATGGATTGGTCTAGATGCCCGATGTATCAGTCTAAGCTTGAACTGAGAATAAGCCATGCTTACCATGAATCTCGACTGTATTTCCAAAGCCCTCGATCTCGTTCAGGAACATGGCTAGAGTGTCTTCCTCCGATAAGTTCTTGCACTGCTGAGGAGTGATAGATGCCTCTGGTACGGGCGAAATTAGCTTGCCAACGATCCACCAACGTCTGAGAGCTGACTGGATCTCCCCTGGGGATTGGGAGCGAAGTGCAGCAAGTTCCTCAGGATTCTTGCAGAGAAACATAGACTCGGATTGCTTGGTCGGCGATATGTGGAATGGCTCCTTGTTATCGTAATAGGACTCGACTAGGCTTATGACGTTGATGACCAGTCCCGTGTCGAAAGAATTCTGAGTTCACATTGAATACCAACATGATGTTCTATGAAAGGCTGCCAAACTTACGTGGCATTGAAGACTGAAGCATGGACCGTATCCATCAGCAGTGAAAGGAAAGACCTCAAACTTGGTTTCTTCAGCCTAAGAATGGTGATTAACAACACATGCAACGAGCAGAAAGATTACTGCCTACCACGTTCCCATCGTTGCTCAAGATAGGATGTAAAGTTGCGCGGTATCTCTGAGCGTAGGTAGTCAGGGAATGAAAAGAACGAATCTAGGGTTGAGCGTACTCACATCGAGCTGGTCAACATCAATCGGTTGCTTGGAATGTTTGCCAGATAAGCCAAAATGGAAGGGTGCTTCCAGTCTCCGAGCCACGGTGTCAATGGAGCCAGCTGGACTCAGGTTAATGGAAGGGGTTTCGATTACTTTAACATCACCAGAACCTTCCAGATTCGCAAAGGTTGTACTGTGTGGAGATTGTGATCGACTGGAACTGGAAGTTTCACAGACTGTAGGTGTTGTGCTGCGTGTGGACTCCGCATCCTCGCCGGTGGAAACGTCCTCATGATCAGGGTCAGCTTGACTGGTGTTCTGGGAAAATGAAGCGGTGTTGTGGAGCGAGTTATGATCCATAGCTTTTGTCAATTCTTGTGAGAGTGCCGTTTGCCATCCGTTATCCTCTTGTTGAGCCCCACCTTGGGTTGCAGAAGAGATGGAACCAATGCGGCGTCGTTTGCTGTCCGCCAGTAGCGGAGTCTCATCCTCGTCAGTTGGCTGACAGTTGTCAATGCCTTGCGCATGTTTATTACCCCTGCAACCTGGTGCCGGACTTGGGGAGGTCGTTGGTAAAGATTTCGGAAGAGTGGGGGAGGCCGTACTCGCGACTGCTTGCGTGTTGGCAGAGTCGGTGTTGCCGGGGTGCTCCTTCCTCTTCCGAGTCCGGGGTTCCAATTCGCTGGTGGGAATAGCGAGAGGAAGTGTAGATGACGATGCGTCGTTGTCGGTGTCGCCAGGGTGTTCCTTCCGAGTCCGAGTCCGAGGTTGCAACTCGTCGGAGGGAATAGCAAGAGGATGTGCAGACAACAATGCGTCGCCATCGCTGTCACCAGGGTGCTCCTTCCGCTTCCGAGTACGGGGTTGCAATTCATCAGAGGGAATCGCGAGAGGAAGTGCAGATGACGATGCGCCACCGTCGCTTGGGGAAATCTTTTGCATCCCGTCCGTCTCTGTAGAAGATTTGTCGTTTGGGACAGCTCCTATTGAGTCGGTATCAGCAAATTAGTCGTGAAAAGCGGCAGAGATACTTATACAAACCTAGATGAAGCCATGCTCGCTCTTCATCTGTTGATCCGCGAATTGCTTCCCAGGGAAAGGACTGGCAAGCTTCATGCAAGACCGAGAAGAGCGGCTCCTGGCACTGGAAAAAGCCCTTCAGCAGCGCCCAAGTGATGTCCTCACTCTGCTGTAGCGCCACTGGCTTTTTCTCGCGATGGAAAGCAGAGAGCTAATCCCAAGCATTAGGTCGGCAACCAGATGAAAATGGGAAGATGACCTACCAGCGTCGTGGCTGCCTTGGAGACGCCACATTTCGACACTCGAAACGGCAATTTAAGTCCTGCCGGAGAAATGTTTACAGCAACATACAGAGGGAGTTTGACATCTACGTGTGAGTCTTGCTTCGATGGCGTGAAAAGCTCCCGTATGTAGGCCGTGTCTTCCGTATCAAAGGTGTGCCCAGTCGTCCTGATAAAGTCAAAGGTGAGCACAATCGGAGTGTTTGTAAAGAGATATGCCTACCGTTGGATTTCAGCAATGACGTCCTCTGGGTTATTTGGCATGTTTGGAATTTGTAAATTCTGGACCGATTCCGGTCACACATGGAATTTGAAAATCAGGAGAATGAACTCACGGGAGAAGCCGTACTGCTGGTACAGGACCCATTCAGGAGGAAAGACATGTGGAAGCCAGCAAAGAGGTAATTTTCGGCCACCCCTAATCCAGCGCTCATCCGACCCAGATTTCGCATGTTGTTAATACCAGCGAGAGGGCCTGTGGACTGGAAAGCAGAGGATCGGCCAGTCAAGACATTGTTGATGGACTGAACATGGAACGCTCCTGTCTCAAGAAGTGCGGGCCAGTCCGACAAGCGTTTCCCCTTGCCAACAAACTGATGTGCCGTCAGTACATGGCGCATGAAAGTTAACGACCAACTGACCTTTTTGTGAATGGTACTGAGATTTTTCTTGAATGACGAGGGAATGGTGTTAGTGCTGATAGAGACTGGAGGGCCGGGGAGAGGGGGTGAAAATAGTACAAGAACATGACAAGCAACAATGATATCGCAAAACGATTCGTAATGGTGACTGCTGTATCGGTTGCGGTCCTCGCGAAACAATGCTTGGACTGTGTTTCTGTTGAGGAGCTCCGATATGCGAGCAGCATCTCGAGTTGTGTGATCTGTCCGCAACTCCTTGTTCATTTCGTCAAGCTTTAATGCGAGAGTCTAAGTTTCGCAGTGAGAATCGGCGTGTATGAGGTTATTAATCTCCAATTACCTTAACCACTGCACCAGCACCATCGTGGAGGGGACCGGCAGATCTCAGGATGGTGTTATGAGCCCATGGGAAAAGTTGGAAAACAGGCCAGATAAATTGCGGAGGCGCCGATCTGGAGCTTTCTGTGAACTTAGCTGATGGAGAGACAGATGGTTCCTCAACGGGGACAGAGCTACTTGTGTAGGCCATACTTGAGCGTCGAGTGAAAGAGCGATGAAAGGGAACGAGAACAGGGAGCCTTGATACCGGTGGTTCTAATTCTGGGCATTTGTGGCATGCGGATCACTGCCAACTCCGCTAATTGACGGATGCTCAAGGGAATGGCTTAGTAACGGTAGGGCTGGCAAATCGCTTACTCAGCCAGTTAATGCCCTCCAACAGTGGTGAGAATTGCGTAGATAGCTAATTGACGTCATTACAGATCTAGTGCCTAATAGCCCGCGCTGTCCTCTGGGGCCTCACTGTAATGGTAGTTGTAACAGCTCTTGTAACCGTAATAATCTTCGTCTCCGTGACAACAACAGGGTTATCGCAAGCACATTCCTCATAATCTTCAAATTCGTGCCCAAACTCAGCCCCCCCTTCATGTATGATATCGCCCGAATTTGACCTTGACGACCATATGAGGAGGAAATGGGCCACAAGCAGCACCACAAGAAGTGCAAGCTGCTTCACCTGCAGGGTTAAGCGGCAAGTGAGCAACTATGATTGTGAAACTTCGAGCAGGCGGCCTTACTCTGCGTTTTGCAGGCCACGCATTGAGATTACGCCCGGTGTCTATGCGCCTCTCACCCTCCTCGTCCCGCTTCCGTTGATTGCTGGGTTCACCGTCAACCGCCTGGCTGCCAGAGACGTGGCCAGTAGGTTCTTGTGCCTCTTCCTTCTTCACTGGTTGCTGGGGTAAGGCCTCGGCGTGGAAAGGATTTGGTGGTAGCGCGGTATGTTGCGTGCGAGTCTCGACGTCGTTCAGTGCATTCGTGGAGGTCCTGGAGGACTCTGCTCCAAAACCAATAGCAGCCAAGGACGAGCTTGGTTGTGGCCCCAAAGGATCTGCCGGTTCTTTTTCTTTTTCCTTACCCTTCCGTACTTGAGGCTTGATCACAGCGCCGTGATCCTTGGTGGTGATAATGCGGATGATGATATCATTCTCATCTGCAGAAGCAACAAACAGGCGATTTGATATCCAGCTTGTCCCCACAGCCTAGAGTTCACATAACATAAGTCTGCGGAACAAGAGTGGTAGATTTAACGAACAGACCATAACTTGGCAAGGACGCCGGAGATCCTTCCCCATCTTCACTGTTTTATCCACTCCTAAGCTTCCTGCAACCACATAGCCGGAGTTGTGACCACATGCGACCGTGGTATCGGTGAGGGGAAGTACTGGAAGGATGAAATTTTGGTCGTCGTAGTCGTCCTCAATCTTTGTGGCGGACAACCAGGTGAGCGTCGTGAGTGAATACCAATCCAGGCCTGAATGAAGGTTGGTTGCCACAATGTATTTCCTTGACGGCGACATGGCGCATGAGCCGCTAGCGATCGGTCGTTAAAAATTGTCAGAGCTTGAAAGCCGGAAACTTACATTTGAGTCCCAGTCGGAGGTCTGATAGACCATAGTTCCTGTAAGTTCGAAGTATCGAATGCACTTAACAGGAGTTAAATTTCATGCAGGGCTAGATCTAGACTAGAGCCATGGAGGACTCACGTAATGCATGAGAAGAACGACACCAAAATAATATCGTTGGTTTGGTAATGTAGCTGCAAAGGCTTCATGTGGTCGCGAATGGGTAGCGTTCTTCCTACATGCCTCAATCCATGGTATATGGAGGGGACATTGTCTGGCCTCGACTGACGGGGGTCTCCCTCTGTTGGAAGTCAGCAATGCATCTAGAAATGCTAGTAAAAGCTGTCGCTTACTTGGGAATGGGAGCGAGTAAAACTTCGTGGAGTCGTCGTGGCACACAGAGAGCTGGGTACCACTGTCGTTGACTGCAATGGCTGTGGGGAAGGCCGAAACACGAACAGCAGTGATCTTAGGACTCTAGATTCATAAGGTAATTTGAAATGTAACAGGACTGAAGAAGCGTATTCTTACAGTGATTGAATCCTCAACGTTCTGGAAGTTGACACAGTTTACAAAACCGTTCCCTGAGCAGACGAAGAAGGTTTCTGCCTCTGTGGGCGATGGGTGCCAGACAATTTGACGCATTTCTGCCCTTCCGCCATTGAAGACAGCAATCTTCAAGCCGTTTCTTTCAAGGCTCCGTATCTAGAGAGCATTCATTATAATGGAGTAACAAATGCGATGCAATATAACACGACTTACAGTTATTCTTCCCTGACCGTCTCCGATAGCAATGTACCGACAGTCAGGGGATATTTGAAGACAGGTAACCTCCCGCGAGCTCTGGAGCTTGAGGGACTCAAAGCTCTGGACGGAGATGTCGTACGAAATTGCGTCCTCGTTGAAAGTCTCGGTCATGGCTTATGGTGACAGAGTCGAGCAAAGGGGAACGAGAAATGGGGATGGGTCTGCAGAACGTAAACCTCAGTATATCTGAAGGAGCCTTATCACGAAATATCGGCATTTTTTTGCCACTAAGTACCCGTAGAACAATAAGTATCTGCCTCGAGGTGCCGGCACTTGGGAGATATGGCATGGAAAAGCACAGATTGAGATATTAGAACTGGGCGTATGGCTAAAGTTAGGTCATATGATGTCCACTTCCGAGCCCCGACATTTGGCACCCCAAAAACCTGGTAGCCACGTTTAGATGAGTAGAGATAAGCCCTGCCAAGGGCACAGAAGTCGATAGTAGATTGGTACAAGGGTTACACACGTTGGGGAATGGTTCAGTGGCGGAAGATCATAGCTGCGCCTTTCCCACGATTCCAAATGGCAAAGGACTTCCTTTTTCAGTAGATGAACGAGAATCCTGTATACTTTCAATGCGAATGAAATTCAGATAGGGCACCTCCAGATATATAGACTCTATTTGACGAGACTGAGGACTGTCACATTAAGTTCGTAGAAGTAGTAAATCCTGGATCTTTTATCCGGCGTATTACACAAGTTGACAGCTCCTGCAGGTTTTGGGCACCATGAGGCATGTTCCAGGTGACGAGCCCCTTGCCGAGATCGGGATGTTCGTGATTGCGGCGTATTGTATCTTCACCTTTCCTCGTATAAAATGGCCTCAGAATTGCAGTCTTTTCTCTACCATCCCCCCCAAGCAAGCGCGTCTTCTCCAACTTTTGAATATGGTGGTGGTAGATATTTTTCTCCGTTTTCTACCTCACTACTGTCTAACAGGGACCGTAGACTCGCTCCCAGTGCTCATCCTCCGCTCCGACGTCCACTCGTACCCGGAATCTGTGTTTCCCCAACGCATCAGCCAGTGCGGTGAGTCGTCAGGCAGCGTTTCACGTGTGTTACCCGTTAGAACTTATCATGAATTATAGAGCGGCAGCTTGGAAAGACAAGGAACTATTGTTAAGGGCTTCTTGTACGATACCTACCATGAAGACGCACGGAAGGTTAATTTTTACAAGTCAAACACATCCCACAAGTTCGGTTCCAGGCACATTCCTGAGGTTTCGGTCAAGCGCACCTTCAATTGCCATCACGACGCCCAGATCCATCGTTTGTTTATCACGGTTGATGGTCGCTGCTTTGTCGTGTACGGCTACACTGAGAATTGGTGTCCCATTAACAGCTCTCTTGCAAAGCTCAAGCGCACCACTCTCTGGCACGGGGAGGTCGCCGTCTTCTGCTTGGGATCTCGTAGTCCATTGCTCGTATCCCCACAAGTCCCATTGCCCATCATCAACTATGTTGCGTCGTTGTACGTTTATCAATCTGTTCAAAGTCGTCTTGATTTACTAATTTGGATTGATGCTGATAGATTCGTGTCTCGCGTTACCGAGAGCCTGGATCTTGGGAAGAGGTCCCCTTTCCACATTCACTCTTCTCTTACCGATGGCAGATTGTGAAATATTACGAACACGTATTGTCTATAGGACGTAATTTGCTCGTTATCTCTACATTTTCATTTGTACTCTTATCGATTGTCTCATCCTATGAGACTTGCTTGTATGTCAGTATGCCCATCTATGCACTGAGAATGGAACTATGCCTCTATGTTAACGCACTGCAAGATTTCCAAAGTTCGCGCCGTATGGAGTTCTGATGATCAATGTAGACGTATTTTGAACGAGGAAGTCTTTTGTTTGGTGTACCCGTCACTAAGGCTCGAGCCGAAGCTCAAATGTATTATGTATGAGACCAAGGCTGCCACCCTCCACGTTCAAGTGCACCCTCTCTCTCGCCTAATCATACTCCTCCGCCAGCACTAATGGTATCTGCGATGCAAAAGCGTAGGAGATACCGTGAAGCCATAGAACCACTACTCACACAGATTTCCTAGGACATTTAGTCTTAAGCCGCCAATCCTCACGCCATGTTGAATCCGCAGAGGAAACAACTCAAGAGGGCTACGACGGGGAGATTGATGACGATAGCGACTCTAGTGTTGTAACTCAAAAGAGAAGAGCCATTAAAGCAAAGTGGAAAACTAGAGTGAGGTGGTTATGTGACATTCCAGGATGCTCTACTAATTCGTGAATTGTGCAAGCGTGGAACTCCCGCCTCCAATCGAAGGCTCGCTCTAACAGCTGCTGGAATCAGGAGCACGGATCCGTCGTCATATACCTCTCCTGAGGTATCCAGCCAGTCATCATGGTACAGCGCCCTTGACCCAGCGGACGAGTTTTCAAACGAGTGGACTCGGACTGCTGATCTTGCTTTAGCAAACAGGACCATCAGGCTGGAACAGAGCATTCCTGCATCAGACGAGGAGTTTCAACCTTACAATGAGAGCATGGACTCCTCAATGGCTAGAGATCTAGGACAGGCGCTACAACGACTGTCAACATCCACCCAGCCTGAAGATGATTTCAGCATCGCTCAGCCAAGTGGCGATGTTGAGATGCGTGCGCCGTCAAGCTCTGGGCCGGATGCCAGGCCATCAAGCGCCTTGAAATCCCATCCCCAAGTTTCTTCTCTTTCACCATCTCTCAACGCTGGTGCATCCTCAAATTCTCAAGTAGGGACAAACCAATCTTCTCGCAATGCTCATCTGACGACCACTTTCTGACTTTGCAGCTCCTTTCCTCACCATTGGTAGAACCTTCAGTCGGCTCTGCAATCGTTAATTCCCTGCCTGAAACCGCTAGAATCAGACGTGAGGCGGGTACCTCACATACCGCGGCCCTGATTTGTCCAGCTGAAGTCGAGGGCGCTGGAAATATTAATCAAGCTCAATCTGTAGGAGCTGAAGTTGTTTCTGATTCTGAGTGCTGATTCAAGGAATCCCATAGGTCACCATCTTAGCCTCCTCCGATCTTGTAGCGCTCACTGATACGCTCAAGAGTTTAGTGCATGGTTTGGAGAGGGCCAACACTACCATTGAACAACAGCACCTGCTTCTATCTTCCAAAATTGATGCGCTTCAAGTGAGTTCGCTGCCTGAAGCTCGTCCATCCCCTCGTCCGTCCAAAAAGCATGGCAGGGACCACCCATATAGACGAGCCGAGCCAGGGAGAAGGACCAAGTCTCAACGAACTTTCTCGGTATGCTTTATACTCTGTTGTCGGACTCTGCTGATTTGCAGATCAGTCGTCGATTCGAGAGCATCTTGACAAGCTGCTTGATGCTCACGACGACCCGTTTGCGTCTGTTGAAAATTCCAACTGCTTTGAAATGCTAGTCAAACAGAATCCGGGAAGGCGTTGCTGCGATACCTCAAAATTTCAAATCGACGTCAGGAATGGACCGCATAGTCCTTGGAACACCTCTGCTGCGCTCGTGTTTGCCGAAGACTACATCCAAGCAAAGCAGCTGCCACCGGAGAAGATAGATGATGTGATGCTTGCTTTCTTTACTAGAGTGAAGAGTATCAAGCAATTCCTGAACGAGAAGCCCGACAGGAAGGATGCTAAAACACAGTATGGCCGCAAGTACGGGGTGAGTGCTCTGTCCATTGTCTTCACACGAAATTCATCCGCATCTCGCAGCTCTTTTACCGACGCCTTGAGGCTACGCTAGCATTTCCTGACTTGAAGATTCACCAAGATTTCATACAAATGCTGGGGGTAGACGGGATGTCAAGTGACGAAGAAGACAGAGCCGACAGCAATAACCCCAGCTATCAAGTTTTAACTCCTCGATGGCGAAGTACCGAGCTGACCACCTTTCTACACGGCCTTGACTCCCTATATATCGTGCACAGACGCCTTGACTCTGCTCGACAGCGAGGAAACTGGCCACGACCTCGACGTTATGATGCCTTGCATCCGAAGCTCAGCTCAAGAACGGAGTATCCCAAACATCTCCCTCAGAATGCCTACGACCAAGTCTGGCTGAGTTCATTTCCAAACGTCAGACTTTCGGTGAATCCTACGTTGCCATATAACTTAATGCACTCCCCGAAAGTGTTCCAGTTCGTCCTCGTTCTCTCTGACTTAGCCAATGGGTTGCTGATGGAATACCTAGACATTTGCTAGGAATGCAGAGCGCTTCCTCTTAGTGTCATTGATTTTTTATATGTGTCTATGTTCTTGTATATGTTCCCAATATTGAGTCCATTATGCTTCCATCCCTACTTGCCCAATGCTCGTGGCTGAGTCAGTATCTTTCCAAACCTACTATGACAAAGCAGTGGGCGTCTGGAGGTCCTTCGGCTGTCAGTGATGGCTTGATCAAGGAATGATGTGAGGACCCTTTATATGTTTGCCATCGTCTTTGTTCCTATCCCAAACCCACTAAGCTCCCTGCCCCCAGCTATCAGGCATTAAATTATGTCGGAGTCGACCTCCAATAGTATGTTGATTCATTGCTCGTCTCATTCAATGGAACCCACTGTTTGTGCAGACTTCACCTTCGACCCCCCCAACGAGATTCTCCTAGAAATCTTCAAGCACTACATTGATCCTGAAAACCGCGTCGAAAAGGGATCGCTACGCACTGAGTGCCGAGGTTTTTTCTCCCTCTTCCTTGTACACTCCTCCTGGAAAACCATCCTCAAGGGATGTCCCGAATTCCTTGCACGAGTTATTGATTGGGACGCGGATCATCCGACAAAGGTAAGGAAATTGAGAGCATTTCTTCTAACGATGTTGAAAGATCTTTTGTCAGGTTCAACGACATCTCGAGCTCTCGAACCCATCTCCTATCACGTTCGTTGCTGGGTCCAGGCAAGCACGCGAGACTGGTGGTAGGACACAGAAAGAGATGCAGAGGAACTATGATCTCGCATTGGACAACTTCGAGAGATGCGACTATCTATATCTATCCGTCGGCTTCAATTTCCTCAAACGTCGTCGCTTCTTCCAAATTCTAGCTATGCCTAGGAGCGGCAACAATTTGAAGCATATCACGCTTCTTTGGGAGACTCATGGCGCTGGTAATCTCACCACCGGTGCCGCATTTCCCGACGGACTCAAGCAATTGGCCACATTTCAGCTCTCCGGAGAGCTCTCATACGATCCCCGGTTTCTCCCTTTCACCCAAGGAGCCATGACACGTTGTACCACAGTCACCATTTTGGGGAGTCGGCGTCCAAGCGACGTGGTGCATTCAGAATTCTATCCCAGCGCCTGGGCGCGGCGACTTGCTTTTGTCCCTCATTTAACTCACCTCACATTGTGCAACGTGCTCATATTTGGGGATGATAGCGCGTCCTTGGGGAAGCAAAGCACGGTGGTCCTGGCTCAATTGTCCATCCTCGTTCTTTCCGGTCATCTGCCGACATGCTCAAACCTACTGCGACTTCTGCGCATTCCTAACAACTGTCGCCTTATCGCACAGTGTGTTGTCGAGTCCAGCTGGGGTTGGGGGATAAGTGAGTTTCACGATGTATGGATTCCCTTCGTACAGAAAGTACCGGGGTCTCCTGCTCTGACTTACAAGCGTTGGGTGGTAGGATTTGGTAGGGAATTCATGCTCCAGGGACAGGATGAAAACTGCAATATCCTTTTCAAAATCATCATCGTCTACCAGCTTCCCGAAATGAATGCTTGGGGCCATCAAAACCAACCGCGTCCAATGGTCGATTTTTTCAACATTTGGGCGTCAGCTTTACACGAGTTTCGGAAACACCCATCGCACGCTTGTCTGTTCCAAGGTGTTGACATTCTTTGTCTCAAGACCGAGAACATTGCTCAAAGTGCAAATCCGTCCATGATGTGGGAAAAATACTATATTTCGTTTTTCAAGTTCTTCACAGCCGTCACAGAGCTCCGGCTCTCTTCCTTCTCACCAGTGCTATGGAGAATTTTGTCTTTACACTCCCATGGTCAACTTCCCGATAACCCTCCTCGAGGACTCCTTCCCAATCTGCATACCGTGAAGCTGCTTGGTCGCGGCTTTAATCCATCCTTGGCCTCACGGGGCCACAAATCTATGTATCGATGCGTCCTGCATTTCCTGTTGGAACGGCAAGCAGACATCTCTTTGCGTAACATCGACAAAGTCATCGTGGTTGGCGACGCCGAGTTGGAGCTCGATGAATTCCGCATTGAGCGGTCGCTTAGCATTGGGGAGGGACTCGGTATGGTATCTTGTGAATTGATTGACGAGGTGCGGGAAAGCAACTACCTGAACCGGGAAGATGAGGGATGGGCCTGGGCGGGTTGGCAAGCGGGTTTACCTTTTCACAAGTATCTTCGAATGAATTCCCAATAGTTCTTTTTTAATTTATTCAGAATCAAATGTTTGTTACGACTCTAAAGACAAGCTTCCCAGCCCATATGAGTGAGACAAAGGGAGTACAGTAGAGTCTGATTGTAAAGCTGGCCAGCGAAAAGCAGAAGTCGATACGAGGTCGTTGAAACCAAGAAGGAAAACACGAAGCTGAACCACGTAAAATGGCGCACAATGTCTCAGCCCAACAGGGAGGTGAAGAGCATTAGCGCCCATCCGCAGCCCAATCATCTGGAAAATGATAAAGGCCATGCCATACGCATCCAATGCGTTTGCATTGTCAGAACTTCGGACCAGATTTAACGTCAGAAGGCGACTAGCGACAAGTAGAGCGCTTATGGACACTGGGGCTACCGTGAAGTGCCATTGTAAGTTGGCGCGCGTACCAACGGGTTATCAGCAAGGCAATCGCAGGCAAGACCTTCGGACCTGCTTGATCTGTAAGTATAAGTACAAGAGAATAGAGAATGGAAAGGGAATTCGGTGAGTTTGCCAATATCAGAAGTTGGCGTAATTCGGTAGTGACGATATTCGTTTCTCACGCTTCCCTCTTTCAACTTGACAATGACCTCCGATTTGAAACATATAGTAGATACATTGCAAAAACTTGGAGTAGTGCGTCTGTGTTCTCCTATTCTAATTCAAAAACCTCATTTCTTTCAAGGTGCTCTCCAATGCGCAATTATCAAGGCTAGAGGCATCACCCGCCAAAATCGCATACATCAAGGCGCACTTGAAGTTCATAAATGAAGACCTCTCCACAATGCTTGACTCAATATTGCAAGATCCAGAGTTCGGACCAAAGGCGTGGCCATGGGAGCATTCCCAAGCCTTCATTTCCTCAAACTCTTCTACTCCAACAGAGTACACGACCGCTCCAGAGTCCCTGTCTGCATCCTTCCAAAACCTCGGCTCTCCCAGCACAACTGCTGCTGAGTGTTTGCCTGGGTCCTCTGAAACCTTCGATGAAACAGCGGCGCGAAAGGAGAAGAAGACAATATCCATTGCTGCATTGCCAGCCAGACCCATCACCCTTATCCTGGAATTCCTTGTCGACTTCCGGTTCCGCGCAGACCCATCTGGAGGATGCCATATTGAGGCTCGAGGTCTTTTCGCAATGACCTGGATGTGCCATCATATTCGAACCGTAGCGATGAATCATCCGCCTCTCTGGGGACAAATACTCAGAGTAGACTCAGACTCCCTTGCGTGCTTCAAGGAGCTTCTGAAACGCTCGGATGGAGGCCCTATATGCCTTTGCACGTCGGCTCAGGATCAAATTCTACCGTTGTCTCCGGAAAGGGAACACGTCTGGGAGCTCGCTATCAAAAACGCATCGCGGTGTGTTCATCTGGCCTTCGACGATACAAAAATCATGGACCATCATCCACTTCAACATCTTCTGAAGAGCCACTTTCAGACGTTGGAACACGTTCTGCAATTTCGCGGCAATTTGAGCGCCCAGCAAGTTGATGTCATTGCCCCCCNACCTACCCTCATTATCCAAAATCCACCGAATCTCCAAGCTCCGAACCACTCAACCAAACGACTTCTTTACCGCACCACAAGCGATTGGAAACCAGTCGAACGGGAATATATTCTCGATGCCCCTACCCTACGGACGGTTAGATTATTTGGTCAATGTGGTTCCTTTCCAGTTGAGGAACCTCAATGGTCCAACATCACCGTTCTACAACTTCACGGCGCTTCTTTCAACGGGATGAGCTCAGGAGGGTGGACTTTCCACTATTTTTGGCACATGTTAAGCCATCTTTCTGGATTGGAAGAAATCTCCATCATTGATTCCATCCTCGTCCCTTGCTTGATGGCCCCCACCCAGTGCGCAAACTGCAACTCTGACATCACGCTCCCTCGACTGCGCCGACTTACCGTTTGCACACATTTTGCTCTCTTCAACGATGTTTTCGCTTTCATCAAGATCCCGAAATCAGCATCCATCGATATCCGATACTCCACCCTCCCCCGCCCCTTGTGGATAGACAGGGAACGCCGTCTAGTCGAGTCATCGTACATCCGTGATGCAATGTCTCTCATCCTCAACTTATTCCCCACAGACCTCGACTACACAACTGCCCATCTCCAGCTCTATCGCAACCGCATCTCATATTCGCTCTCAACCGACTCCAACCAATCATACTCTTTCACGATGGATGCCATGGAGTGTTCACGGCTTACTATCGAGGAAATTCACGATTTCTTCTACGAGCGTCTATGTGCATTCCAGAAGCGATTCGCTTCATTACCGGTCAAGCATCTTGTGTTAGGATGCAACGTCCCAAGTGTCAGGAAATACGCAGACTCGCTGCGGTCGGTACTCATCGGAATGCCAGGGCTTACATCGATCCAGTCGGATACGGTGACGCTGGACAGCATTCTTACCCTTTCTGGCATCGCCGTTGAATCATGCTTTACCGGAATGCTCATGTTCTCCCACGTTACAAAGTTGTATGTTGACCACAACCTGGTTGACTCTCTCACGACGTGGTCGTCGTTGTGCTTCTATATGGTCTGGAGAACCGACAAGGCACTCCCACCAATCACTCAAGTAATCATTGACATTACAAAAGCGGGTGATCACGAAGAGCTGTCAAGTCGTTGTCGTGAGGTAGTCGAAAGGTTGCCCCGGTTTTTCAAGTCTTTGCAGGTCCAGCTCGTTGCAGCAAATGTGATACATACGACTTATAGTGTTTGATATGTTTATTGATACACTTTGTTCCTAATAAATCATGTAAACGATTGGTTGGGAGAAATTGGAAAGAGAAAGCTGCAATACGATCATCCAAAACTGTGTTGTGAAGAATAGGCGTATATGTTCGATCAATTCTGATGATCCGAGCAAGTCTGCGTCCAAGCCAGTCAAAGAAAATGTAGTATTTGATTACACTGGAGCACTAGGATGCCTCCCAAAGGATACTATAGAGCTGAGTATCTGGAATTCTCGACCATCCCTCTCTGCGTTGTATCCCATCCTTGCCACAACGCCAACTACGCAACCTCCATGTATGAAAACGGCGTCCATCAGTTTGATTGTTGGATCTCTTTGTGCGTCCTTGAAGAAGCGCAAAACCCTTGCTCTCTTTTTGGAGTGGATCGCATTTCTCCTCTCAACACGCTCAGACAGGTACTTGGACCCTTGGACGAATGAAAACTTGATGGGGAGGTGACAAAGGTCAACCGAAAACAGCGACTCTGGATAGCGCCCGACGGTTGAGCCCTGGAGCGTGTTGCGATACTCTGTATTGCAGAGGTGCTCCATGAAAACAAGGAGCTCGACTCTCTTGAAGAGGTCTGGTAGACAGTGGACTTCTTGTTGTGCTAGACATTTGGTGAGGTGTGGGCGCTATGTGAGCACAGAATTTATAGGCAATAATGGAAGATACTTACCGACCCTGAAAGACTTGCATTCGCTCCTGTGACCCCCTTTGCACTCCCAGTCCTTCGCCTGGCACTCCTTTGAGCAGTATACAACAGAGTCACAGCCTGAGCAGGTCTTGCGTGTGTCGTTGTGGCGGATAATCGCATCAGCAACATGCGCTGTGTGTCGGTGCTGTCCATACATATGAGATTACTAACGAGAGCATAGTGGGTGTAGACGGGTGGAAAGACTTACACCAATGTAATCGCAAATCTGTTTAATATAAGATGAGCGACCGTCCCTACCAGCGAACTCATGTGACGTCAGTTGAACAAAGTTCAGCATTGGGACGTGGACGGGAACTTTGGACGTGATAAAATCGAAGCTTGAGGGAGGTAAAGTCTCAAGGGTTTTCCTTGTTGCGCGTTGAACCTTGGAGTATACCCCATGGAGAATGATTTGATGTGTTATCTTCAACGCGGGATGGCTCTCTGGCTCAATTCGACTTTGCTGATATGGGAGGAAATGATAGAGAAGGAGGGAGTAGAGGCCGCCACGCACTGCTTGAGCAACAGCAGGAATTGGCTTTGAAGAAGCGAGGATGACGGCGCAGACTTCAACGGCTGTCTCGAAGGCAAGAGGTCGAATTGAAGAGAGAGTTTCGGTGGGGATTTTTTTGGTTTGTGATAGGTAAGACTGATGGGCAATGCTGTATAGTGACTCCATGATGATGCGGAAGAATCTGTGTTTGAAAATTTTCTTGTCGATTGACTGGGGCTCAAAATGTGCTGAATCGCAACTTGATATGCACCGGACGATTCTCCACAGAGAACGTATGCTTGATATAACTGATAGGTGGTCGTATGTGCTGTTGGCTATGAGTTTAAGTCGTGCGCAAGCATGCTGGAATACCCATTCAAGACCGTCATCGGACACCCATTCAAGAGCTGCAAGGGTGTCGCCCTTGAGGTGGTCGCAGAGGCTCTGGAGAACGTCAATGATGGGGCAGTTATGTAGATTTTGCTCCGTTCCGATGAGCAGTAGGGGGTGGCCTTCTTTGTTGGGAAAGGTAAATAGCAGGAGACAGGCTTCTGCAGTTTGCGGGAGTCGGAAGTCGGTGGCCAGGGAGCCAGCGGATAAAACTAGCCTGTACAGAGTACTAGCACAAGCTGCAGCAAGCTCTTGTACCTTCTCTTCCTTCTTTCCAAGCAGGGGTGCTACGTCTCGAAGTAGAAACACCACCCATGCAACCATCGTATCAAATAGAATCAATGCCGTCGTTTGAGTTTTCTGTCGGTGAGGGCCGTTCGTAATTGATTGGGTGATCAAAATAGAGTGAATGGCGAATTCAACGCGCTGAAGAGCACTAGGATCCCCTTCAACGACGTCATCAGCGCTGGGCAGTGGGTGAATTTGAAGATTCGGCATGATAGCTTCGAAGATTGTAGCAGGGAATGAACGCCGGTCAGAGCCAAGTACCTCTTCTTTAAGCGACTTCAGATGACGAGCAGAGCCCTTACGGACCTCTACAAGTAACTGTATTTTATTGAGACACAAGCAAATATAAGTCTCATTAAAATTCAATGGGACCAGCCTCAACTCACCTCAAGTTGCCTTGCAATTGGCAAGCCATTACTACTTGTCGTTCCAGGTCCATGTACGTGCTTGTATTCAAAGCGGGAAAGAAATTCGCCTCGATCCAGTGGCATTGCGTACTGATTAAGTGGCCTCTGACGTGTGTGGAGGGCGAGAAGAGAGGCAAGTACAAAAGCAAAGGTGCTGGATGTAAGTAATAACACCGACATTGGGAAGTGCAAATCAATTATGGCAACTCCGATCACATCACAACGTATGCAAAGCTTTCCTTGTTGGACCGTTGCAGCAACTGCTTCGCTTGGTGAGCCATGTCGAAGGAGACAAGAGATCTCACTGTACTGCACTTTCTCCCAGATTCTCTCAAGTTTGAGCAATCAGCCAAAATCGATGTTGGCCAGAGGCTCGGAAGATAATCTGACTGGCGCCGTCCTGAGTCAGAGTTACACCCCGCGAAGCCAATGGAAAAGAAATCAGCCCGGCGTCTCCGGCACAACTCTAAGTCGCATTCAGATTAGTGGCCGGGATGAATTCTTAATCGGCAGCTAAAAGGCACCTCTGCATGTGAGCCTAAACAAAAGCGGAGCACATAATCGGATGCTTAGGAAATTATCGGCCCTGAGGCCGAACAGGCTATATTGATATAATCATCTTACAATATCTGCCGGGAGGATCAGCAAAAATCCCCGTAGTGTCACTGCTCCTGCTAACTTTACTCCAGGGACCTATGTTACAGACTGTGCCCTGCTAGGATTGAGGAAATCACTCCTGTATATCGTTTTTCACTGGCATGCAAAAATGAGTAGATAATGCGAATCATGCACGGCAGACCAATTAGTGAACCAACAGGTAAGTTGACGGCTTGATCAGGGAGATAAGATTAAAGAAAGTGAGGGTACGCCTATTGAAGTCATTTGTTACGGGACAGGGTATTGGATGGGCGTTTTGTGAAGGTTTGAGGGAGTGGTTTTTTTTTGGAGTATTGGGATTAGTGTACAATGATATGGTACAAGTCTCCCGAGGGAGCGTTATCCGCCTGGGTCTGATGCCTGTGAATACTTACTAGCTTAATTACCCTGTCCCCTATGTACGTCTCTTGAAGCCTCCGCGCCGAGCTATCTCTGTTGTCCAAGTATGCGCGTTTCTTGATTGACGCGTGAAGTGAATGGGACGAACGCGAATAATCGATACCGTTTCGCTTCAGGCACTGTTTCGGATGAATGCCAGTGCGCGAGGGGAGCAAGAGGCCTGAGTCGCAAGGCTTCATGAAAGGGATTGTCGCGCTATTAAACGGAAGAAACGGTCAGCAATCAAATAGCCAAATCGATTCGAAAGAATCGAACCTATTGAACTCCTTGCATAGCGTCCGTGGGCTCCGTCGCCGACGCGTCGTTCCCTGGCGCGCTCGATCCAAAGAGGCCAGTGTTGGGACCGGGACTAGGCATCTCTTCAAATCCTTTCTCCATAAGCTGCTCAACGTCGTTCTCATCCGCATCGTCGCTGCTACTCCCACCATCCTTGTCTCCTGCTGCCGCTGCTTCGACTTGTCCCATGTCTTCATCATCGTCATCGTCATCGTCCCCACTGTCCATTCCAACGTCGTTGAGCGGAGGAGTTCTCCTCGAGTGGATGTGATGGTCGTCGATGAATTCTTCCTCGTCTTCTTCCCAGTCCGAGTCGATCCGGTTCTTCCAGTCGTACTTTTCGCGGAGGAGGGCGACTGCCTTGACGGCGCGGTCGACCAGCCTATCGTGCGCGTCCCGAATCTCGTCGCACTCCCGTACGACGTCCTGCAGCAGCTGGTTCATCCGGGTATTGAGCAAGCTGATTTCGTTGCTGAGAGCGGGGTCGTGTTGGCCTGGCTCTTGTTTCCGCTTGAGCTGGTCCAAGTCCAGCATGAGCTGTTTGAGGGCGAGCGAGCCTTTGGTCTGCATGTGCTCTGACAGGCGTCGGACGGTCTCGTTTTCCTTCTCCAGGACCACCGTGGTCGTGAGGTTGCGGAGGAGTGGACCGATCTCAAAGTTGAGCTGGGGCTCGGTCATGGGCATGTTGGGGTATATCGCGAGGCTCTGGAAGATGTTTGCGTTTTCTGCCGCATCACTGCCGGCGGGCTGCTTTGACGAGGACGCGGTGGGGAGGGGCGAGACGAGGGAATTGGTAAAGTTGTGGGTCTGGGAGAGGATGGTGTTGTACTTTGAGAGGATCTCGGGCCAGGCGGGCATGCGCCCCTGGAAGTCGTATGCGCCGGCCAGGATGAAGTGGAGGCCGTTGAGGGTGTCCACGATCTGGTTCGCCTTGAACCGGAGCGACTCGAGCTGCGARATGGGCAGCTTCGGGCCCKGCGCAGGCTCGAGCTTCTGCGCTTGCTGAGCCCGCAGGTGCGCCATCTGCTGGAAAGTGGACAACAATGCGATCACAGATCTTGGTTGTGCCGTGGAATATCAGTGATTGATTGATCCCATTCGCTATAAGACGAAATCATCGGCGTCCCTCACAACCCTCCTCATTCCGAACCATGGCCGCCAACCCTGCCCTCGAAAACTACGACGACGTGTCTTCCTCAGACTCGGAGTTCGACCCACCTTTCTTGCAGCCTGTCAACAAGGAGGAGCTCCTCCTCGCCCGTGCACAGAAACGCGCAGAGAAGAAGGCTGAAAAGCATGCAAAGGCGGACGTGTTCAAGCGAATGGTAGTGCTCTCATCTTTGTGTGTAGATTTCGACTGACCACCACTCACACTACGACAGGGAGACGAGCTGTATGGGAATGGCAAATTCGAAGAAGCCTATATCCCCTACCTCGAAGCTACCCAGATCTGGCCGTCCAATCTCGAATACTACATTCGACTCTCGATGACCTATGCCAAACTGCACTGGTACGTTCCCTATCACCTCAGAGGCACACCTGATCATCCATTGATTATGATACAGGTACGAAGAAGCCGCACACGCCGCAACAAGAGCTCTAACGCTCAACCCCAAATCCATCGAAGCGCGCTATCTTCGTGGACTCGCTCGACTGGAGCAGCGGTTGCTGATTGCAGCCAAGAAAGGTGCGTCCTCCCACTTCACCCACCACCGCCTGCTAATTCGATCCCCACTAAATCGTGTTGTACCGCATAGACCTCGAGATTGCCGT
>SDEE01000263.1:6401-61683 GCA_004126415.1 Candolleomyces aberdarensis
ARKCGWCWWSTNAGCTRACAKGANAGCCACTAGTGAAYCGTCATGGARTCAAGNCGTCGGTCGCTTGYTGTCACGACGAGGGGCCAACGCAGGGAGGCAGCGNGAGAGTAAGAAAGCATCGAACTTGAAGGAAACACAGTCAACGATCACTAAAGAAAAAAAAGCCAAGCATCGAAGGGTTCCTGACATGAAGAAGGGAGAGGATAGAGAGGAGGAAAACATAGGATAAGAGTGAAATGCCCAGCAACCGATGATATATCCAGCGTAGAGTCGATGCCCTAGTTAATCTCGACCTTTGCCCAGATTCTGTGTTGACGGGAAATTTCTCGACTCTTTCCGTCGCACGGGAGTCTGAGCAAGCTGAAGGCGAGCCAATTCATCATCTTTCCTTTTCAACTCGGCTTCCAGAGACAGGATGAGRCTATCACGGTCCGCCAATTTTTTCTTCAGAGAAGAGGCTTCCTGAGCCTCCTGTTCCAACCGGCAACGCTCTTCGAGTTGTCGAACGAGATTTGCGCTTTTAATGACAGCCTCCCGCATTATCCGAGTCTCCGCCTCAGCCGCCTTCGTTTGGGCAGACTGGGTCGCATCGAACTGCTGTACAAGCCTTGCATTTTCGTCTTGGAGTTCCTGTATTTTCCAGGATAAGAGTAGTTCGCGTTCGCGTGCTCTGAGAGTCAGCTGTTCTATCGAGAGCTCATCGCGCTCCTTCCGGCTGGTTTTCAGTTCCGTTTTCAACTCGGTGCCGAGGAATTGGAGCATTTCCTTTGCTTTGAGCACTTCGGAACAGACGTTCCTCAGCTCTTCACGCTGCATCGCCATCAAGGACTGGAGATAGGACGTTCAGTAGACCGCGGCGAAGCTCGGAGGACAAACACACCTTTTGAGAGTCTTTCCAAGTCTTCAATTGAGTGGAAGACTGAGCCTGTGACCTCTCGACGGATTTCCGAATGCTGTCCATGTGACCATTCAATCCCTGTTTGAGAAGCTCGAACTCTATCGCTAGGCCTGACGTCTTAGGGTCTCGATGCGTAGGCGTTGGACCTTGGTAATTGAGTTTGGCCTGAACCTCGAGCAATTCCGAAGAAAGTACACTCGTTGACGACTGGTCTTGTTGACCTTCGGGAATCTTGGTCGGGGGCTGAAAAGAATGCTGAGCCTAGATCCAATGCCCAAGTATTTAATATTTAACGTTGGCATACCTTTTGAGGATCTTCTTGAACTTTCCTTCGAGAGGAGAATTCGCTCCGCAAATCCTGGACGGTCTTATTAATGCTATCCATACGTTGATTGAGCGTTGCTTGAACGATGTCCTGGGCCAGATTGGTCTTGGTTTGTCGATTAGTCTTGTTTTGAACTTCATGATTCTCGAGCCGATTCAACTCGAGATCGAGCAAGCTCTCCACAACGGCCGCTGGGGATTGGTACCGAATTTCAAGACGTTGAGGGACGTCGTTGTTGAAGTGGCCAGTGCGAAGAAACCGAGCTCCCGCATCCTGGAACAATTTTGGATACCCATCGGATCTCAGCAATCGCTCATTCTCTTCGGCCTCTTGCAGCTTGTACTGATCAAAATAAACTTGGTCCCAATGCGTGGTAACAACGACGGTGTTGCTCAGTTCATTGTTGGGGCATAGCTTTCTGAGGGACCTCGTGTTTCTAATCGTCCCTGTTTCAGAGGCAACATCGATATGATGAAGAAAGATGATGCCAGATAATTTTTTCTGCTTATCACATCTTCATAGCAAGGTCCCTCAGTGAGGTGGAAAATAGCGAGCAAAGACGGCGCACTTGGATTCGAGAAACTCAGCAATCATCTGGAAAATGTCCTCGTCGGTTTTGGTGTCGTCGCCGCCCAAATAATTGAACCCAGGCGTATCGACCAAAGCAACGGTCAAACCTTCTCTGGGTTCGTAGACGAATTGATCGACGATGTTGGTGCACGAAAATATGGTGTTACTGATGGGCGCGACCTCGCGACCAAGGATAGAGTTGATAAACTAATTTTCACCCTCCTTCAGCCTACGATATCGTGTAACTTCGCCTGAGATACATACAGAGGACTTGCCTGCCCCTGTTTGTCCCATAACGCTATGAAAATCTCAGGCATTATAGCGTCATGAGCCGAGGGGCTGTACTCACGCAACAAGCCTGACTTCATTTCGCTTCTCTTGCACGGTGAGTTCTGCTGACATTTGCGCTTGAGGGCGATGGTTGAAGGCAAGAGTGGGACTGCTTTGACGGGTCGTCCTAGCCACAAATCATGATGGTTATGGCTATCTCCGTTTCGAAACCATCTCTACGGATTGGGCGTCTAAATCGATGGTCATGTGGTGTTGTATGTCATCGTTAAATGAGAAAGAAAGATCCGAGAGTGTTTCGAATGAATTAGCGAAGACGGGAGAGACTCGTGACAGGTTGTCGTCCCGAAAATGTCCGTTGGTGCATCACGACCTTGCTCAGGATGATACACTAGTCTCCCGGAATCAGAGATTTTTTCGAGTACTCGGTAAGTGCGAAGGTAGATGGTCAACTGGCAGTGGCTTTGATTCTTATATCAAAGACTGACTCATCATCAGTCCATAAGGTCAGCAACGGAGACTAGCTTTGATTTGGATCATGCATTATTCAGCCGATTGTTGTCAGTTGTTTGACTAATGGTGCGTTTTGGGTAAGCGGATCGATCCTTGAACTTGAAGCCGCTCAACCCCCGCGTTGCCTTACGGTACATGTAGGGAGTATACATTCAATCCGCACGAAATGGGGGCATAACCAATCTGGGGGTTTTCATCCAAGGCCTGCTCTTGGGTGCGCCTGCCTTGTCTCTGACTATCATACACGTAGTCCTGACGAACGATGTCGTCCAGGTAGGGAGACCTAGACCGGTAGCCGGTCTAAGGGAGACCCTCACTGTCCACTTTGCGTAGGGAATAACTAATGTTTCTCATAGACCCCTTTTTGCCTTGATCATCGGTATCGATGACTACACGGAGAAGACTGGACTGCCGGGGCTCAAGGGTGCTGTCGCGGATGCTGATCGCGTTCAGCGCTGGATCAGCACCAGGTTCCATGGGGCTCAAATCCAAACCCTTCGAAACAGTGAAGCCAAAAGGGATGCTATCATCCGGGCGCTGAAGGACTTATCCACCAATTCAGCGATAGAGCACGATGACCCTATACTGATTTTCTACGCCGGTCATGGAACTGAAGGCGATGCGCCGAAAGAATGGTGCTGGGACTCGCAAAAAATCCAGATGATTGTGCCTTGGGATTACGGCCATTCAGTCGATCCTGGCCATACTGTTGTTGAAGGAATCCCTGACTGTACCTTGGGTGCTCTGCTCAGAAAACTTGCCAATGAGAAGGGAAATAATATTGTACGTCATCTTCATCCAGCAACCTAGAGAACGCCTGTGTAACCGAAAGATTCAAACAGACTGTTATCCTTGATTGCTGCCATTCAGGCTCTGGGACTCGATCGGATTCGGACACCAGGGTCAGAGGAGGGCTTCGCGTAGAGGCTATCCCACCCAACTTGGACCAAGACTTGTTCGGTAACGATAACACCCGAGGTGTAGGAGTTCGATACAAGTTTCGACATCATGGGCTAAGCTCGCATGTACTTTTGGCTGCCTGTGCACCCAACGAGGAAGCCAAAGAACATGGATCGTCTGGCGCCTTTACGAGGGCCCTACTCAAAGTTTTGGATCAAGATAATGTTGATACGGCCGAGATGACCTATAAGGATTTGATCGACTCTATCGAGCTTTTGCCAGGGTACGCTACTCCCAGAACGGTCAATTGGAGGTGTCGCTAACATTCGAGTAGGCAAACACCTCAGTGCGAAGCTAACGACAAGAACCGATTCCTTTTCGACAGCAAAATTTCCGATAAGAAGCCCTTCTGGAGAGCAAAATCGAAAGACCAGCAGTTGACCATTGTCGGTGCTGGGGCATGCTACGGGACATCGATAGGGAGCACATTCGCCGTTTGGAGGTCGCGAGAGGATGTGCAAAAACCCCCTCTGACCACGGTGGTCGTTAACATTGTCAAACCGCACGAATCGATGGCCCCGTTCGAGATGAAATTCAGCGCTAGATCCTTTGTCGCCCAGATTAAGAAGAATCCCACACCTCAGTTGTCTATCTACGCCCCCGAGGTTATCCAAAACATGGATTGTTTCAAGGCTTCGATTTCAGGAACCAAAGACTTGCCCCCACCAAGCGTCTCCGTCACCAGGAATAAGGCCCTTGCTTGCATCGGTTTTACCTACCTCGATGAACACGACGAAATCGGGTTTGAACCATTGAATCCCGAGGAGCGACAACAGAAAATCCCTCACACCATACCCGCCACCGCCGACGACCTCCGTAGGGCACTGAGGCATCTCTGCCACTATTACTATCACCGCGATCGTGTCAACAGGAGTCCACCTGTTGTCGGGGCTGAAGATAAGGTGCCATTTTCGTCCAAATTTACGCTCGGCTTGTTCAAGTTGCAAGAGAATGAGGAAGAAAAATACGTGGAAAAGGGCCAGAATTTGAACATCGCAGCTACGGGCGTCGAGCTGATAATTGGACCAGACAATGAAGACGACAGTTATGGCTTCAAAATTACCAACAACACCGACTTCCCTGTGTTCCCTTACCTCTTCTACTTTGATAGCTCAAACTTCAGTATCAGTACGCTCGTTCTTTAAACCAACATCTCTTCTCGCGTCTGACCTGTTCTGCTGCGTAATTTTGTAGCATCTATCTACCAGCCCGTAGCCGCTACGAAAACTGAGGCTGAAGACTCCACAAACTTCTCTTTGCGAAGAAACGAATTCCTCACGATTGGTTATGGGTCTGCAGGAGGTATACCCCACAGTTTCGCGATCTCGAATCCGGATTTGGATCAAGAGCAAGGCTACATCAGGCTTTTTTTGTCAGGGCGGCCTGTCGACCTCTCCCATTTAGAACAAGGAAAAATATCTGTGCAGGCCCGTGGCCTTTTGAGCAACTTGAAGAAATTTAGGAAACCGCCAACGCTGTGGGATGTCATCACCATTCCCGTCGTACTAAAGAGAGAGGAGATGATTGGGTGAGTAAGGAATCATCAACTTTGCCAAGAGGGAAAAATTGAAACGTCCTGAGTGTAGCATCATTGGCTCGCGAAATGACGGGAAGAGTGCGGTACGAAAATTTCACCTATTCTACTCAGCTTCTCAGCTGGTGCCCGACAAGTGCGCTGACAGTTTCTTGCTGTCTGCACCAGTTCATAGACCGATTGTTCGAGTCGCTGTATGGGAAGAAAACCCCTGAGCCCTCCTTTGAAACGCAGTTCATCAAGGAGTACAATATAACACTTCCCAAACCAGAAAGATCTTTCGTCCTGGTTGACCTCCCCGGATTCCAGGGTTCCAACATTGAGGATCATGCTACAGCGTTGCAGGACCTCGTTGAATATCTAGGTACACAGTGAGTATAGATTGTAATCATTCACCGAGGGTTGCATGTCTTATCAGGCTTTGCTCTTAGATACAACAACGGTCGTAGATTCAAATCCCTCGTCTGGTGCTATAAAATCTCGAAACCCAAATTCATGGCAATCGACGAATTGAATGTCAACCTTGTCAAAGACATCGTGGGGCCTAGTGGGCTGAAAAACCTCGTGGCGCTAACGACCGATTGGAACAATGGAGCTGGAGTGGCAACGAATGTTGCAGCAAGAACCCGAGCTGTGGCCGGTGTGGTGTCCCCACTCTATCGGTATGAAAGCATGGAGAATCACCTCAAGTCTCGTTTCAAAGGAGTTGAATTCAAGAGGTTTGGGACATTCAAGCCTTCAGACCCAGCAGGGCGGGAAAGGATGTTAGGCAGCGCATCCGCTGAGGATCCTTTGAAATTGATTCGATCTCTGTTACAGTCGAAGGGCACCGAGAAGCTCCAGGTGCAACATGAAGTTTGCAAGGCGAGGACAGTGGCGGGGACGACGGCGGGGAGGAGACTTCGGGATAGATTTGAGGCGGAAATCAAGAAGAAAGAAGAGCTTATTCAAGCCCTCGATACGGAACTTGAGGAACTAGACGAGCATGACAAGAAACAATCCGAAATTCAGGGCGAAAAGAGAAGCGCTGAATCGGATATTGCGCAGTGGAAGGGCTTTTTGGAGGATATTGACTCAAAAACAGTGGTATGAAGACAGTGCCAGTGGTGGAAGTCGCCTCAGGTATTTGTTATTGGGGGAAATGGTTCATATCTTCACCCAGTGTCATCGATGTATGTCTGTACTTGTCTTTCACAAAGTATGTTGACTTGCTCCAAGAAGGCGTGATATCTGAAAGCGCTTACCCTTCCTGTACTGGTTGCAGATGTAGATTGAATTGAACTTGCTCATATTGAACAACGACCAGACTCTTTCCGAAAGGGCATCGTGTGCTTTGAGGATCAAGGTGACTGAACATATCTGGCTCCGTTCAGGGGCCTGCCCGGGATGGGTGGCTTGAAAGGAATAGCGGTTGCAGCCTAGCAGGCACCCTACCCTTGTCGGTCGGTGTGCCGCTCTCGTCAGCGATAGACCCATCTTGACGCCGAATCTTTCTTCAGCCAATACACTAATCCGATTGTCGCGGAAGCAAGTACGGACCCGCATTATAGATATCCTCGTTGCATGCTGGTAAGCGACCAAGGTACTCGATCCACCTCTAGATCACATGCAAGCGATTGCTCTGTCCCGGTCTCTCGAGCATGCTACGTCCAGAGACGGCCGACCAACAGAGGGCGTCAAATTTGAGCATTTGCGAAATGGCCCTAAAACCAGAAGTCGCTTACCCTGCTGTATCGGTACGTCTGGACACTACGACATTCTGGTCAAGGAAGGGTAAGATGGGATGGTTATTTAGATGCAGGACAACACAAATTAAGACACGCCAATTCGTCCAAAGTTTGAAGGTGTCAAGCGCCCGCGGCTGCTTTATCGTGTGTGACTGAACACTTCTGCATGCTGCATGAAAGACCAGGAGCGTGGCGCGGAAGATTCAGTCATGCCTCCCAAATTTGTCTTCCTTATGATCAGACCCCGGGCGACCAGGGATCGATAACGCCTCGTGCTGTGGTCAGCTTTCTGTGACCGATGAAGGGCACTCATTCCGTTCTTTCAGCTTCACATTCGCCATCATCTCCCTCTCCATGACGCTGTATGCCTCTTCCTCGCCAGCAAAAGCAAAAGCATAAAGTCGCTCCGCCTCCTCCTCCGCCTCCTCCGCCTGATCCCCCGAGTCCTCGTCCGCCTCCTCCTCCCCAGCCCAACAGCGAACGCAGGAGACCGGCCACGATGCAGGCAGCATTTTCTTCACTGGACAACCTCCTTTACCAAAATGCGGCCAGAAAGCTACCTTTCGTCGTTCGGCTCTACTTCACTCAAGGTCTCAGTGTCGTGCGCGCGTGCAGGGCGCTTATTCAACTCTGCGCAACCTCTTCGGAGCGAGGAAGAGGAAGATACATCGAGTCTTTGAGAGAGTGAGTCCTCATGTCTTACCCTTAACTCCCTTCGATTTTTCCAATAACCCTCGACGTCCTTGACTCTTGCCAGAATTGTCGATCTCACTGGTGAAGTAGTCCTCTCGGCCTCCCATCTCTTCGTGTCCGCCTCCTCCGGGGAACGCGCAGAATCCGTCGATGACGCATTTGAGAACATTTCACAACGCATATCTGTCTTCGTCCGATATCTGCTGTCACTGGAGTCCCCCGCTACGCTTCAACGCATCCAACTGGAAATGACACTTCAAGACCTCGAGTCTTTTGGAGAGTACATCGAGGAGAGCAAACGCCAGGATAAACGTAGTGGCAACATTGTATGCAGGATGAGACTGGCCGCAACAAAGCAGGTGCGAATGACATGGGCTTTCGCCTACATTTTCAGCCATCGTTCCCCTAACTGGCTGACTTGTTCTGTATGCTCCTCATAGCTCGCGAAATCTCGAAGGCAACGCTTTCTCGAGGTATGTCTGACTCTGAGAATTTCGAGGCACCATAAAGAGATCTCTCATCATTCGTATACTAGAAATACAACAATTTCCACTGGAGTTCCATTTAGGAGTAAACAAAATCTGTCTTCGATACCCGTTCACATACAGTACAAAATCATACAGTAAAAGCGCTATTTACCAGTTCGATATCCTTCAACGTTACCCTCCACCTTATAATATCCTGCGCGGCATCCGCCTTTTCTTCCAGAAGAGCATTTCGATCTGGGTCATGTTCCGCTAAATCATTAAGTTCAGCATCGAGACCCAAAATCTCCTTTTCTTTCTTCTCAATCTCTGCTGCAAACCTCCCCTGAAGCCTCCTTCCCGCCGTGGTCCCCACCAATTTCTTCGTCTCGCAAGCTTCACGTTGCACCTGGAACTCCTCTCCCTCCTCGTTCGACATCAGAGATAGGATCAATTCCAAAGGATCTTCAACGGACGTGCTCCCTGACATCGTCTTCCGAGCAGCTGGGTCAGAGAACGTCCCAAACCTCTTAAATTCCTTCACTCCTTCACAAAGAGGCTTGAGCTGAGATTCGCCTTTTTCGTAGCGCCGAAGCGGAGACACTCCAGCAGCCAAGGTCCCAGATTTCGCCACATTGGTAACCAATCCAGCTCCCCTATTCCAATTCGTCGTTAGCACCGTCACATTCTTCAATGCATTCAGCCCGGAAATGTCCTTGACGAGGTTTAGATTCTCCCTATCGACGACCGTAAATCGGGGCTTCGAGATGTTGTAACACCAGATGAGAGATGACAATCGATAACGCTTTTGATATCTGGCGTACAGAGGTTGAGATTCTCAGGTCCTCCTGATTAAAGATGCTCACTCACTGTGTCCCCAAATACGCAACTATGGCTCTGAGCACCGAGACGTGCTTGTCTATATTGTTATCCTCGAATGCGGGCAGGTCCACGAGGATCAAAGTCTCCTCATCCGGTCCCCGAAGTGGGATGCTATACTCTTTGATGAACGCGCTCTGGAAGGATGGTTCGATCTTTTGCTTGCCATCGAGTGATCTAAATAATTCTTCCAGGAACTGAGAATAACGGTAAAGGGAGTCAGTGCATATTTGTGGCACCAATAGACCAGATTATCGTACCGTGTTCTTCCCATTATTTTGCGAGCCGATGATACTAGAGGCAAGATTCAGGTGATTGCGTGTCAGGAAAGACAATTTGGCTCACCCAATCATACGGATTGATGGAGGCTCCTCACCCCTCTTGAGTACAACAGGGACAGTAATCGCACCCCACATCATTGCCGGCTCCGTACTAGGACGCATCTCCTTGATACCGCGGGTTTTCTCTGATATTGCGCCCTTTTTCAGGGTGGAAAGATCGACGTGCCGCGTTGACACATAGAGTCTGAGATATCCTTGCTCCAGATCCAATTTGTCGTCTGAGATGGCGAGATTTTGGGGTGTGGCACCTGCTGACCCGTAGCCCACTGTGAGAGAGCTGGATGCTGGCAGGGAGTGTATTGAACGTTCTTTGGCCCCGTCCTGCGCAATGGCTACAGGCTGATAGATCGGTGCTATGGGTATTGCTTCGCGGTCAGATCACAATACCGCTGGTCGAACGAAGGATGCGTACTTATGCTGAAGTTTGAACTGTCGAAATAGAACAGATACGGAAATACGGGGAATTCGGTGTTGTTGGTGATTCTAAAGCCATACATCTCTTCTGCATTGTGCGATCCAATGGTGAGCTCGACACCAGTGCCCTGGATGTTCAGGTTCGGACCACTTGGCACGTAGATCTCTTCATCATTTTCTTCCAGCGTGAATACGTCGACGGTAAATTTGGAGGAGAATGGAACTTTATGATCTTGTCCTATAACTTGCGTGCTGACGCGATCGCGGTGATAGTAATAGTGGCACAGATGATCCAGTGCCCCATAAAGATCTTCGGCGGTGGGGTCGATTGTGTGACGGATTTTCTGATCCTGCTCCTCAGACTTGAGCATCTCGAATCCAATTTCGCGGTGTTTATCGAAGTAGGTAAGACCGATGTTGGCAAGCACTTTATCCTCGGTGACGGCAATGCTTAGCGGCGGCCTGCCTTCGGTTTCTAGAAACAAATCCTTGAAGCAATTCATATTTTGGATGACCTCGGGGACGTAGATAAAAAGCGTAGGTTTGGGATTCTCCTTGATCTGGGCGACGAGGGATCTAGAACCAACCTTCTTCTTGAACGTGGCTATCGATTCGTGTGCCTTGACCACTTCGACGGTCACCGTCGCCAGCGGGTCGGCTTTCAAATCACTCCGCGACTTCCAGATCGCGAACTTGCTCCCGACTGATATCCCATGGATTGCGCCGGCACCAGTGATGGTCAATTTTTCGTTTCTCAACGTTACGTCCAAGATAGGATTTGTGTTGGCGACCTTTCTGTCGAAGAGGAACCTATCCCTGTAGTGGCCTTCGCACTGGGGGGTTTGTCTGTTTATTCTTTAACATTGAATCCTACTCGAGTACCTCAAGGAAACGCACGTTTGCAATTTGTCCATCCGCTCCATCAAGCCCTCATAGGTTAACTCAGCAGTATTGACCCCATTCAACGCTTTGAGTAGGGCCACGGTGAAGGCCCCAGAGGACCCGTTCTCGTGGGCAAATTCGTGAGGTGCACACGCAGCCAAAAGGACGTGTGACCGTAGTCCATGATGCTCGAACTTGGGCTTAACTTGTGCTCCTCGTGTCCTAGGAAGCTCAGGGTCTTCGCCCAGGTCAGCAGGTTTGAGGTCTTCGTCCAGGTTAGCTGGGATCTCCCCTTCGCAAGGCCCTCCTCTGATTCTGGTGTCCGAATCCGATCGTGTCCCGGAGCCGGAATGGCAGCAGTCAAGAATCACGGTCTGGTCCAAGTCAGGTATTGCATTCGAATGCTATGAAGAGGCAGAGCACGTACGATGTTGTTCCCCTTCTTCTTGGCAAGTTTAGTGAGGAGTACACTCAGGGTACGATCTGGAATTCCATGGATGATACGGTCAGAGCCATCGGTATCAGATTGCTTGAAGTTCCAGGGAACAATCATCTGTATGTTCGGGGAGTCCCAGCACCATTGTTTAGGTGGACGAGCTTGTGTTCCATGACCCGCATAGTAGATCAGGATGGGATCATCGCGCTTTATCTTTGGATCAGTCGATAAGCCCTCAAGGGCCTCAACGATAGCCTTCCTGGTGGCCGCATTGTCTCGAAGGTGTTGAATATGGGATGGTGGAACATTGAAGTCCTTGACGAGCCAATTCCGAATATTGTCAGCATCGCGGACAGCACCCTTCAGCTTAATGAACCCAGTCTCTGGCGTGTAATCATCGATGCCGATGATTAAGGCAAAGAGACGGGAGCCTGACGGACTGGAAAGGTCATTAGACCTTGAGCACGGCAAGGATCAGCAACTGGAACAGTCAATCTTACCTCGATGCCATCGTTCGCAGTGGAGGGGCCCAGTCGTAAATCGCGGATTAGGTGAACAACGTGCACCAAATGGTGCCTGGGGCCATGGGCATGTTAGGGCTTCGAGAGCGCCCATATCAGATATCTCCTATTTCGGGGACAGTGGTCACACCAAGACTAAAGGAGTTCGGGTTCGGTCAGGTCTTACATCGCTGGCAGCTAGAATGATCATGATGGCGGAAGGAGAGAGTCGCGCGCTGGTGGCATCAGCGTTGACAACAATACCCAGGACGTTGTAGTGCTCGACAATCCAAGTAGCTGTTGATATTGCAGTCATTCTGTCACGGGGTATACTAGTCTCTGCAGTGGCTGCGGCCTGCCATCTCATTGACCGATTAGAAACATTTTTTGGGGCTACGATTGATAGTTGTCTGCAAAGTTGAAGCTGCATGTCGTGACGCAAGAGATGCCACAAGACCATGCGTCAGACGCCCGCAACCTTGTCTGGGGGGCTATATAAAGGACGCTACTCTTTCACGTCAACAATCTTCGCAGGCCCAGCCAGAAACGCTGATACACCATGGGAAAGCAACAGCGGCAAGATGCCAGGCTCGTCGCGTAAGTATCCCAGTCCCTTTGACTCTCAACGAGATGGCTGAGATTTTCAGTGTTATGCGAGACACTAGCGCTGGGAAGCCGTCGGTACGCACCTATGTTATTTCAGTGTGATCGTACGAAGACTTACGCCAGTTCGTCAACGCCGTCCTTGGTGACGAAGCCGCTCTCATCGACGACGGTGTCTTGGCAAGCTTCCATGCTCCTTAGTATTATTTTCTGTCTGCGACAGCTGGAAGTAAGGCCTAGTAAGGCCTGATGGCAGAGGATTATTTGAAGGATATCTCACATCCCAAATCAGGGGGCTCAAGCAAAAAAAAGCGTGGATATATATGAAAGTTTCCTCAACGACACCGATACTAGAGCCATCTTGATGCCAAATCTTTCACCGGTCCTTCTCATGGAACCCAACCCCGCATCTGACGTCCATGACCCAAGTTTCCCTTTGACAGGCGAAGTCGCGACGCAGGCAGGATTTTCTGAGCTTTACCAAAATACGGTTAGGAACTGCCTTTTGTCGTTCGGCTCGACTTCACTCAAGATCTCGATCTCCTGCGCGCAGTGCAGGGCGCTTATTCAACTCTGCACAACCCTCGGGAGCGTGGCGAAGGAAGATACATCGAGTCTTTGAGAAAGTAAGTCCTCACGTCGTASCCTTAGCTCTTTTGAATTTTCTGGAAAACCTATAACCCTCGACGTCCTTGAGACTTGCCAGAATCGTCAACCTCACTGGTAAAGCAATTCTCTCGGCCTCCCATCTCTTCGTATCCGTCTCCTCTGGGAAACCCACAGAATCCGTCGATAATCCACCTGAACACATTTCAAGATGCATATCCGCCTTCATTCGATATCTGCTGCGACCATGGGCTTTCGTCTACATTTCCAGTTGTCCCCTAACTAGCTGACTTGTTCTCTACGCTCCTCACAGCTCGCGGAGTCTCAAGACGACGCTCTCTTGAGGTATGACCGACTCTTTTAGCTACACAGAAATTTCGAAGTATGTACAAAGGTCTCACATTACACTAGAAATACAACGATATCGACTGGAGTTTTATCTAGCACTACACAACATTTTCTTCTTGACAGCCGTTCACACACAATACGAAATCATACAGTCAAAGCACTATTAATCACCTCCATATTCTCCAACGTTTCGCTCAGCCTTATAATATCCTGCTTAACATCCTCCTTCTCTTCCTGAATCGTGTTTCTTTCTGTGTCATTCTCTCCCACATTGCTAAGCCGACCCTCCAGATATCGGATTTCCTCTCCTTGCTTCCTAATCTCTGCCTCAATCTTAACCCGAAGCCTCTTCCCTGCAGTAGTCCCTCCCAGCTTCTTCGTGTCGACGGCTTCAGTTTGAACCTGGAGCGCCTTCGGCGGCTTCCTCAATAATGATTGAATCAATTCTAAAGGATCTGTGGCGGGCGTGCTGCCCAACATGCGTTCCCGAGCCTCCGAGTTTGAGAATCTTCCGAACCTTCGGAAATCAATCTCTTTAAATTCATTGAGAAGGCCCTTCAGTTGAGCTTCGGCTTTTGCATAACGTTGAGCTGGGGATGCGATAACCGACACAGTTAGGGGTTTCGCCGCGGTGTTGGTACCTGCCCCAGCACCCTTATTCCAATTGGTTGTCACCACAACTATGCTTCCAAAAATATCTGGCCCACAAATGTCTTTGACAAGTTCGACATTCTCCCAATCCAGTGCTGTGAATCTCGGTTTTGAAATGTCGTAGCACCAGATGAGGGATGAAAATTTACGACCCTTCTGATACCTGGTGTGCAAAGCATATGTGACTTCCAGTTGAGCTCAATTGACGAAAATTTTACTCACTCTGTCCCCAAGTATGCAACCATGTCTTTCAGCACCAAACTGTTGACGCTGACATTGCTATCCTCGAAAGCGGGAAGATTGACCAGAGTAAAGGTAGTAGACTTCCCCCCTGGCCTTGAAAGCGTAATATTGTATTCCTTTATGAATCGCGTGCTGAAGGAAGTCTGGAGAGCTGTCACGGCATTTCCATAGAGCGATTTGGCCAATTCTTCTATGAACTGATAGTAAACCCTGTCAGATTCGGGGCCCGTGTGGCACGAGTAACATAGGGCACTTACAGTGGCCTTCCCATTACCCCGCGAACCGACGATGCTAAACACATTTTCTCTCAATTCAAAGATATGTTAGACATGGACGATATTTGGCTCACCCGATTGTACGGAGCGGTGTCTGCCTTGTCCCCCTCTTCATCACAACCGGAACTGTGATGGCATCCCATATGTGCGGTCGCCTTAGAGTGGCCTTGGTGAGGCCCCTTGCCGGCAACTGTACTGAAATGTCGCCTTGTTCCATGGATGAGATATCAACGTAGTGCGTTGATACATAGAGCCTGAAGTAACCTCGTTCGAGATCGATATTATCGCTTGAAAGGGCCATATTCTGGGGTGTGGCTCCCTCTGACCCATAGCCGATTGCTAGAGAGTCACCTCCTGACATGGAAGGGGCTGGGCGGGCTTCAGCTCCTTTTTGGATGGCTGTAGGCTGATAGAGAGCCGCTACGAGGATTCAACAGTTCAGTGCCAGATTTTAACACGTATATAGGTGCGAGGTTGAAGGAGACTCACTTATACTGAAGTTGGAGCTGTCGAAATAGAAGAGGTACGGATAAACATTGAGTTTCGTATGGTTGGTGATCTTGAAACCATATAAATCTTCTTTGTTGTGCGGTCCAACCGTTAACTCGACACCAGTGCCCAGAACGTTCAGATTTGGACCACTTTGGACATAGATATCCTCTTCATTGCCTTGAAGCGTGAAAACATCAAGCGTGAATTTGGATGAGAATGGTATCTTATCCGGCCCAAGAGTTACCACAATCTTATTGACGCGATCAAGATGATGGTAATAGCGGCAAAGATGGTCCAACGCCCGGTGAAGGTGGTCAGCATTGGGCTCTATGGTGTGACGAATCTTCTGCCCTTGCTCAGCATCGCTCAGTATTTCAAACCCGATCGTGCGCTCGTCGAGGTAGACCAAACCGACGCGAGCTTTGGCTTTCTCCTCGGTCACCATGATGCTCAATGGCGGCCGTTTCGTCTCCTTTGAGAACACGGTCCCGAAACATTCCATGTTCTGAATGGCCTGTGGGACGTATAGCGAAAGTGAGGGTCTGGGATTCTCCAGAAGCTGAGCGACGAGCTGCGTGACACTGGGTTCGTCTTCAATCTCGATCGGAGCAGGAGCAACCGAATCGTGCCCATTGACGGTTTCAACGACCACGGTCGCCAGAGGCTTTTCTTCAAGTTTTAGATCGTCTGGAGACCTCCAAATCGCAAATTTACTTCCAGTGGATATCCCGTGGATTGCCCCGGCACCGGAGATGACTAAGTTTTCGCCTCGCACGGCCACATGCAAGATTGGCTTGGTGTTGGCAACCTTTCTGTTAAAGAGGAACCGGCGTCTATTTAACCCTTCGCACTGAGGGGTTTGCCTGATCACTTGTTAACGATACACCTTGGAGGGGCTGAAGTAAGACGTACGTTTTCAGGGTCTCCATCCTCTCGATCAAGCCCTCGTAGGTCAACTGGGTAGTGTTGGCCCCATTTAACGCACCAAGTAGGGTCTTAGTGAAAGCCCCAGAGGACCCACTCTCGTGCGCTTGTTCATGAGGTGCACAGGCGGCCAAAAGGACATGCGATCGTAGTCCATGATGTCGAAACTTGTCGGGAACTCGTATTCCTCGAGTGCTACCAGTAGAACGCACTATGTCATCGTCCAGGTCAGGGGGGACATCCCCTTCGTGAGGTCCTCCTCTGACCCTGGTGTCACGGTCTGATTCCGATCGTGTTCCAGAGCCTGAATGGCAGGAGTCAAATATCACGGTCTGGTCCAAGTCAGACGAATGCCACAACACGAAGAGGTGAAGATAGAAGCGTACGATATTATCGCCCTTGCTTTCGGCAATTTTAGTGAGGAGTGCGCCAAGGGTACGATCTGGAATTCCTTGGATAGTGCGGTTAGGGCCGTCACGATGCTTGAAATCCCAAGGTACGATCATTTGGATCTGCAGAGAGTCCCAACGCCATCGTTTCGGCGCAGGAGCTTCTGTTCCATGGCCCGCATAGTAGATCAAGATGGGATCATCGCGCTGTATCCTTGAATCGGTAGATAAGCCTTCCAGTGCTTCAACGATAGCCTTCCTGGTGGCCGCTTTGTCTCGAAGGTCTCGGATTTGGGACGATGGAACGTTGAAGTCCTTGATGAGCCAGTTCCGAATACTATCGGCGTCGTGGACAGCACCATTCAGCTTGCGAAACTCAGGTTCTTGCGTGTAATCATCGATGCCGATGATCAAGGCAAAGAGTCGGGAGCCTGTCGGACTGGGAAGTTCAGTAGACCTTGAGCACGGCAAGGACAACCACTTTGAACAGTCTAGCTCACCTCAATGTCATTTTTCGTAGTGGAGGAGCCTAATCGTGGATCGCGGATAAGGTGGATGCGTACCAAATAGCTGGGCTATGAGCATGTCAAGGCTTTGAAAGCGCCCATATTAGGTACCTCCCATTTTGGCAAGATATATAATTGGGCACATCCCTCTGGGCGCGTCTCTCGAGACTATTCGTCCACTGTATGATGTCGACGTGAAACGCGATGTAACCCAACAGGAGACACGTATCGACAGGCTGACTACGGGGGACTACTATCGTTTTCGTCATAGCTGCAAGTGTCTAGAAACATCTCCTCGATCGCAAGGCCTAGAATGGGCTGTGATTCCCTATTCACAAGAAGGGCTCTCATTCATCTCCTTGAAACGCTCTCTGAGCCTTCTATTGATAGCATCTTGATAGCCCCCAATAATGAAGGTGCACGCTGTGATAAAGCCGGGAGAAAAACGACGGATTAAGCGCCTTCGATCTCGAGGCTGAATTACCAAAAACGCGACCTTGGAGTGTCTTTCAAGCTCCTGCTCCTCTTTTGCGTCCGCCGTTGTCGTAGGCCTTGTCAGAAGTCCCTGTTCACCGTGGAGAACCCAAAGAAAACGGTCGTGTTAGTCAAACTTGCACAAACATCTTTGGCTGACACCCTTCTCGCAGGATTGTGGGGGATACTGGGGTGGGGAAGCCAGAAGTACGCATTCGTAATAGAGCACGATGTTCTGACTTGCAATTGATAAGGGTGCATTTCAGTTCATTATTGCTGTTTTCAAAAATGTTGGCGCGGCCGCGGAAACGCGCGCAAACACAAAATCCGCGCGCGATTTGGGTCGTCGATTGGGGCACTCCATAGCTCAACAACGGGTGTACGAATCACCATGATTTTAGATGCGTTCGAAAGCATGGATCGAATAGAATGTATTAGTCTAGAAAATTAAAGCAATTTCCAAATTGAAACCAGGTGGTTGGTAACGCTTTCTTCAGCAAGGAAGTTGCCGAAGTTAGCTCCGAGGCATGGTCGTGTATCAGAGGGGTTGAAAAGTTTGACTACGAGCGAAGAGACAGCCATGTAGTCTCGCTTGTGGATACCCATGGGTTGTCTTTCTCCATTCCATCACTAATCTAAGTCCCTTATCGCAAAGTTCAAGTAAGATTACTGTGCCGAGCTGTATGGTAGAAACCGAAATTGTAGCGTTACATTTTGTGCACTGAGATATTAGGCAACCGTCCGTGCATTAGGCGTTACGGTGCCAAGATTAGGCAACGCCGACCATATTGGCGGCTCTCAGGACGTGAACTTACCACTTTGCATGGTTGCGCAACCCGCTCTGAGCGCGTATTTCTGTATCGAATCATCTGAATTAAAAATATTCGATTTTAGGCCCATTTTTGTTATTTTTAATTCAAGCAACCGCCCCTGCGGAATTAGGCAACATCCGAGCGCTGCGTTACACGTTACCGTTTCTACCATACAGTTCGGTGCAGTATGCGGATGTTCGAAACGCTGTGTGGACCGTGGTCACGGTGACGATCAGTTGAAGAACGTCGTCGTTGTCACGATCCGATGGGACGAGTCTTACTAGAACGAGGAAGCCCTTCGTGAGGCTGAAGCTGCAGAACAATTGCTTCTTGAGTCTCCGGGATTTCTGAGAGAATTCAGGCGTTCGATTCCGTCGCACCGGCCATTTCGATGACAGTGTCCCCCAACCCCCGAGAAATAAATACCCATCCCCAGCCACCATCGTGGAACAGCTGCTCGGTCTCGAGACTGGCGGAGTGAAAAATCAGGATCATGCGGTCGAAGGAAGGGTGATTCAAGAACGCGGCTTCGAGGCTGACGGGAAGGATACCCGGGAGCAGGAGGCCGGCCGCCGAAGGAACAATGATCCAGGGACATGACGCTTGGCTCGAACTCGACGGAGTGGTACTTAGGAACAAACAGAGGAAGGAGAACCGATACAAATATCCTGTGACCCCGGCTCCATAGTTCCAGCGAACGAACCCGAACCTCTCAAGCATCTGCAACGAATATAGCGGATACAGACAAATGAAGATACGCAGCGTATCAATAGACAAGAGACATTGCTGGGCGAATTCTGTACTCAGTGAAAGGCTTGGGAAGACCGACAGAGGTACGCTACGCTCCGATCCTTGACCGATGAACGTTGAAAGCGAAAGCTGATGATTGTCGCCTCAGTCTTTGATCCGAGCGGACCAGTTCTTATCATTCGGAGCCAAGCAAGAACAAAAGTGAAGAGCAAGCACTGCCGAATACTCGAAGCTCACAGAAAGCTTAGTAGTCACGTTAGCGCCGAGTTGAAACAGGCCCTCGAAACCGGCCAGAAGGAGCGTGACGAGTTAAAGGCCGGGTAGCAGTCTCCACGAACGCGAGCTCAGGCTGAAAGACGGCCTGCATGAGGCTCAACAGAAACATGAAAGCTTTAGATCTCCAGACCGATAAGGTCACGCTTTTGGAAAAGCTGAACGAGGTCAAGTCCGCGCTAGCGGAGCAGACGACTCAGGTGGAGATCATCAAATGGAGAGCGGCAGCGTCTGTGTTTCGGGACTTCGATCTCAACTTGAGATGAAGAACGACCGGGCCCTCGTCAAAACCTCTAAGATCGAAACAGAGCTCAAGCTCGAAAAATGAGGGAAGCATTCAGGGACGCGAAAAATGAGTCGGAGGTGCAGGCTCTCGAGGTCAAGGTTCGCCTAAGGGCCCATACATTCAGCATACATTCGAGAGCGAGCGTCGTACTGAACCAATGATCTGTCTGAAGACCGAGCTGGAGGAGAGGAACAAGAGATCAGAGGAACAAGCGCAGGAATCGGCTCTGTGTATGGCGCAATTGCAGGGCGAGACGCAGCCAATTACCTCTCTGAAGACCGAGCTGGAGGAGGGGAAGAAGAGATTGAAGGAACATGTTCAGGCGTTTGAAAGACCAAGTGCAAGCTAGGACTACCGAGAACGAGCTCCTTATGCAGCAGATCGCCTCTTTGAAGAAGGAACTAGAGGAGTCTCACACCTCCAAGACATCTAAACTTGAAACGGGGCTTGAGCGCTCAAGAGTGAGGGAAGCGCTCAAGGAGTCGAAGGAGAAGTTGGATCTGGAGGTTCAGGAATCGGCTTGCCTCAGGAAGAAAGCTCACACCACAGGCAGCAAATTACCTCGCTTGAGAAGGACGTCGGAGAGTTGGAAGAAGAGATCGAACGATCATCGATCAGGTCTAGGAATTGACTCGCCTGAATAAGCAACTTCAACTAGACTACTAACAGCAAGGTCTCCACGGATCAGATTGCTGGAAGAGTGGAAGAAATCGGAAAACAGGAGTCGACCGGGGTCAGTAGCCAAGTGGCTGAGGGCATTGTCAATAGGGCTGGGTTAGAAATTCACCACGCCAGGCTAACATGTTAGCTAACATTGAGGGGGCTGAGCACCATTCCTAACACCATTTACTAACAGTGATTAACACTTTTRTTAAAAACACGTTRTAAAATGCTAGAAATAATTCTAATCGGTGTGAAGCTAATTCTAACATCTCAGTCGTCTTCCCAATCGGACACCTGAGCCTTGCGAAGGTGGCGTGCATCCGTCCCGCTCCCAACTGGGTGAGTTTCTGCATTGCCACTTCTGCTTTCCAGCATTCCCAGTTGCGTGGATGTCGGCAGCAGATAACCTGGAGGAGAGAAAAGTCAGAAGGTCGATTCCCGCGTAAATCAACTGAAATTTGGTTTCTGAATGCACCCGCTACTACTTGAATTTCTAACCGCATCTAACACAGGTACGTAGTCTCTCGAGAGGGAGGGTGTTACTAACATGTTATTAACACGTTAGTAACAGGCATTACTCACATGTGTTAGCAATCAGTGCGAAACTAACCCAGCCCTATTATGTACGAAGAACTCTGACCCTTTCCGCCTTTAACATGCATAGTTTTAATTCTTGATTATCGCTGAACTGTTCTCAAGCTCTACTAGTAGATTTGTTAATATCATTCACCAAAACTACCTAATTCACAATGCTTCTCTCGACAAAGACGAGATTAGTAGTATGCACCTGAGGCCTGAGGCTCCGATCGAAGGGAAAGGGTGGGACTGGGTTAAACCATATTATGCGGATGTTGGTGACCGATACTGCAGTACTGCCGTGTCACTCTACGCAAGTCCCCTTCTCCAAGTACCGTGATATTTTATACTAAGTTTGTCTTGTCCTCGGCTCATCGTAATGTGATGCTGGACAACTTATCTGAGCCTTCGGCCCTGCCCGGTCCGTCGGCAATTTAGGCGTGATCCTCCAGGCAGGTTTTTTGCAAAGGACCGCATCCTGGGCGGTGATCCTGGTTTCTAGAGGACACAGTTGCCTTTGCTCTGTAATCTGGAATCTTGGGCTCAGTCAAGAGTGTCACAGTCTTGCCGGCGTCGAACGTAGAGGCGGCAAGAGGTTTAAGAAGGTAATCTACTTGCCCAAACCGGTTGATTTCTGACGAATCTTGCGCCTTTAGTATCCATCTACATACAGCTGTCGTCGCTGGAAAACAGTATTGTGGTAAATAATGCATGATCAACAGGATGACGCCTCGCCATCAGCACTCCCATTCTTGAAGCTGAAAGACGGGGCTTTACTTCAATGCTTGGCTACCTTACGTTCCAACAACTCCCTCGATGTCGACTTCGTGAGGGAGCCGGAATACGATCCCGTGGACTACCCAAGGCCACGATACACACGTGCGCGTGAGTAGCTACTAGTACTATATCCTGAAGACTCATTATTCATGGCTTCAAAAACTTTCAGGTAATTACCTTCGGGGCATCGTGTTGCGGAAGCTGAGATTGGGGGTCAAGGGTCGGTTTCCCGTTGTGACACCGACTCTCTTCCACAAGCTGTTGAGCTTGCCATTCGAACTTTGCTTTGAGGTACGCCGCATAGATTGTGCTTCTTTTTTCTTTCTCTTTCTTTCACCAACGTACACTCCCCCGATGATCGGCCCTGACCTATGTTGTGCATCTCCAGGTATTTTCTCACTTGCACCCGCTCGACTTGTACCACCTTTCCTTGGCTTGCAAGGCGCTCCGTCGCCTTGTGTTGAGTCCTGCTGCAGCCGATGTCTGGAACCAAAGTTTCGTTGAACATCGTGACAGCCTGCCCAACTGTCCACCAGGGGTTTCGGGACCGAAGTGGGCGACCTTTCTCTTTGGGCCGACCATTTGTGAGGTGTGTTTGATTTCTTCAAATGTTGCTAATGTGCTCATTAGATCACGGTTGATATAGCGGTGCGGAAGTCCTTGGGCAAATCTCCACTTCGGCATTTCGATGAAGCTCTGTGAAAATTGTAGTGTAAGTTCTTACAATGCCTCAAAAGACTTAGGCACGCATGTTTATCCACCTGCTTCCCTGTCTAGGTATGGGTTCTCCTTGATGAGGATTATGCATGGGAAATGTGTGAGGAACATGAACACTTCGTTGATCCAGAGGAGGTTCTCCCATTATGCCACCGATCTCTGGGCGGCAGTAAGTCAAGGCTTCTCCACCGACATCGACTCCAGCTCTACATTGTATGATTCTTTATTACAGGTGTTTACTTCATGCGACACAAACGAGACCTGGCATATGTCATTTTCACTGAGAAGGATGTACTCGAGGCAATCCATCTCGTGTGTTCTGCATGCAGCAATGCCGACAATCAAACGTCCGCCCGACAATGGTCGTCAATGAAATATCAAAGGCTTGCAGACATCGAATCTCGAAATAAGGTTCGGATCCTTCAGCGTCTGTTTCTCAATGTCCGTCAAAACTCATCGTTTCTTAGCACATGATCGAGTGTCAGTCTTGGCTAGGCGGCATTCTTGAAGATAACAAAGTGTTCGAAATGCGCTGGTATGCCGGAAGGTGCGGGGTATATCGTCATTGTTGCCAAAACATCTCTGTTCAGATATTTTGCCCATAGGATCGAAAAACACTATTTGAAGATAGGACATGATCAAACTGATATCAACTTCGTCCATCCCGAAACCGATAGGAACCAAATGCTCAGTATGCGTCATATGCGGGGTCTTTCGCGATATGGTATGTATGGCAACTCTACCTTTTTCATTATGTACAAGATGCTCATGAAATATTGGTCAAGACCTTCGAGATTATCTGGAGTGGCTGGATACACGCATGCCGATTATCAGGCAAAAAAGACTACGAGAGGAGCGCCTGTCCCTTATCAGAACCACCTACCAGGGTTACAAGTGCGACCTCCTACCTTCCGAGTGGAAGCATTGGCCCCATGATATCGGGTGGGATCGTCTGCCAGTGTTCCGCCCCTTTTTCGAAGATCTAGCAAACCTCAACAGGCTTGACGACGGCTTCACGCCTGCAATAATTCTGGCGAACTTACCCTCCGTTTTGGTAGATTGGCATGAAAAGACGCTAAGCGGACTTCGCGGGAGCATTGTGCGGATGTTCAACGGAGAGGAGAGTCAACTTCCAAATGGCGTCCTTGATCTTGCAGTGTCCGTCTTCTTTTGCGGTCTTTGCTTCCTTTTAAGAGGGCAAAATTACTCTCATGCGTACTCCGGCTCGGATGCTATCCTCACACATGTCACACAGCTAGGCCATGATAACTGCTCGATGACGGCATCTAAAGGGGGCCGTGAAGCCGTTCTCTCCATCCTGCAATGCTTGAAGTTAGATCCTCAAACAACCACCGCCAAAGAACTAGATTATTCGAACGATCGCTTCTTCTGCGCCGCTCACGAAGGGCAGGACCGCTCTTGCAGCCACCGAGGGAGACGAAAAGCTTTGACTTGGAGAGAATGCGTACGTGCTCTTTCCGCGATTATATCTTGAACGCTCTGACCGTACTTACATGCATTGTCACGTCAACAGATCAACCACGCAACTGAGAATAGTCAACACAATGTTTTATCCGCTAGTTTCAATCCCCGGTGGCACGTTCTGACTGAGTATGCAACACAAATTGTGCGTGCCCGGGAACCTCGATGGCCAAAGCCCGACGATGCAGTATGGGGATGCACACATTGCGGAGAACATTCAAGCACCGCCGTAACATGGTCTGCGGCTGAGCTGCATATTATCGAAAGGTGCGTACCACTCCGTAAACCCAGTTCACAGTCGTTCAAATAAATAATACTGCGCTTCTTTTACAGGCACGGGATACCGTCCCCAGAGCGTGACCGGGATATCATTCACCTGGCCAACCACCCTACAACGGAACGCGAACCTGTGGTCTATCCGTTCGGTTATAACGCGTCCATCTGTCTTGTCTGTCTCCGCGGCAATTCGAGCTCAATCGCTGCTTTCAATGTGTACAAGCAGCTACAGCGGCATCTGCGGATAAGGTGAAGTGTTTTTTCACGCTCTCCCTCTTCCATATCCGTATTCTAACATATCTGAATCGATCCTCTAGCCATGGCGTTACTAAACCTGTGAAGGGTCGAAGCTGGGATCTGGTTAAAGCGTACGAGGAGAACCTTACTACTGAACTTGGGGGAGGACTGCCGGTTGAGGAAAGTAGTCCTACCGTTCAACATGCCGAATAGGCTGAGCCCCCTCATCGAAACTGTTCTGTAAATCTGTCCGGTGCTTGTAGAAAAAAAAAGAATTATTTTGCCGCCAAATCAGGCCGGTACCGACGCCTTATTGAAGTCTCTTTAAAAATGCAGGGTGCAACAAATGGAAACAATGGTCTGTATGTACTTGTGTTATGGAAGAAAGCGCAGTATGTACAATAGTATAGGTTTCGGCGATGAAATCATGTGCAGGTAAGCACTGTACATGTAGTAGCGATGAGCAGCGTGATATAGATATAGATAGAGCGAGCAAGAATCGAGAGAAAGAGAGACGAAGCGAGATTGGTACCGCTGAAACTCAGAAGCAAGTGAGGTGCAGAAATAAGGAGAGTGCATATAACAACTTCTTAATGAGTAGGATAGGCAAAGAAACACCGGCCGTTAAAAAAGTAGATGAAAGAGCTAGAAAGGAGGAGCAAAGCCAATGGAAGAACCTCGATTATATCGGGTATAGGATAACGATTTCAATATTTGATTTATGAAGCGAAAAAAGAAAGGTCGGACATGAGCATCGACCACCAACAGAATCTCCACCAACAGAACAAAGGAAGATAAGCAAACCATCCGGGGAAAACAAGAAACGGGCAGGGGAAACGAAGAAAGAAAGTTGGGTCGAGCAGAAGTTTCCACAAAAACCGCGTCCTACCACTCAACGAGGCAACGGCGCCTTCTGACTCTTCGGAGTCACGGAAGGACGAGACGACCCCGCCAAATGAATGGCCGAATTCAACAATCCCGAGTCAAACGACGGCGCGACGCTATTCGTAGCAGCATTCGTGTTCAAGTCCCCGAAACTCGCATACGCACTGACAGCCCTCCCAGTATTAACCGCCGGTGTGCTCGACGGCACAGCCGGGAACGCATCGAATATGTCGTTCTCAAACAGCGGGGAGGGCAAAGTGGATGAAAGCGACGAGACCGACATCCATGAAGTTGGTCGGTCGTTGGTGTCGGATGGTATGTTCATCGATCCATAACCGAGATAGTCAGGGGATTTGAGGGGGCCAGGAGAGGAAAGCGTTGATTTGGGGCTGGTGGCACCAACGGTCGACGGAGACTCCACAGCTGGCCTAGGAATCGGGGCCTCCAAAGACGTTATTCTGGCAGACGATGCGGGTGGCTCGCCCATGGAAGGGGGGAGCATCGATCCGAAACCGAAGTAATCTGGAGACTTGAGAGGGCCAGGCGAAGAAAACACCGAATCTGGGCTGTGGGCCTGAGGCTCATTCCCCCGAGCCACGGAAGGTAAAGGTGGGATGTTCATTGCAGGCGGAGGTTTTTTCGACCCTCTGAGACTTTTCATAGATATCGACTTGCGAGGATTTCGGGCTTCGAATTCGGGGGAGGGAGGCATGACGGACAAGGAGTCAGGAAGAGGGGGAAGAGTAAACATCGAATGCGTTTTGTGAGAGTGATCTGTGAGGTAAGGCGTTCAGTCAGTTTACATCGCAGTGATATTCAATCGCAATTGGTAGAACTTACCAGAACCACCGCTATGCGTACTTGCACCAGACTTTGTCCTCGACCTCGAAAACATCTTCTCAGCCAACGATGTAGCTCGTCCAATCCCACCAGACTTCTTGGGCGACAATGAAGGAAACTCCCTCTCATTCTTCGATTGCCCGAACTCGTCCACACTGGAATCTTCGGAATGCGAGGTGTCCATGCTTGGCCGCCCAACGATAACGGACTTGACGCTTCCAAGCCTACGGAATGTAGAGAAACGTGACTTCGAAGATGCGATAGAAGGAGCCTTTGAATGATGAGGCACTTCTGGAACCGAGGGCGGGACCTCCGAAAGGTCAGGCAGGCTAGGAATATGGGACACCCTCTCTCTCTCTCGCATGCTACCGTGGTTGGTTTCTCCAGAATTAGCACGGGCATCGATATCCGAAGTAGACGCTTCCTTGCGATGTTGGTTGCGCGCCTTCGAGAGGGGGATGAGGAANGGTATGTCGAAGTTTGTTGACAGGGGGATCCTCCTTCTGCTGCTGCTTGAGCTGAGCTTCAAGAGCCGCATTCCGCTTCCTAGCCTCTTCTTCCGCCGCTTTTCGCTCAGCAGCAAGTGCAGCAAGCCTCTGCTTCTCCCTCTGCTTCCTCTCAGCTTCATTCCGTTCGCGAACCTCGAGCTCGGTCGGAAGCTCTCCCTTTTCGACCATGGTTTCCAAGATAACAGCGCTTTGGATGAGAGAAGCAAGTTCGCCGGTAGCAGGAGTTGGGGGTGCAATCAGCGTCATCCGTTTCTTCTTCCTGTCCTCACGACCCTTCATTTCCCGATTGGTTGGAGTTTGAGGAACGAGACTGGTGGGGTGAGGGGTCGTCTCCCTAACCTTCCCGTGAACGACTGCAGAGAAGGTTACAGGACGAACCGGAGCAGTAGTCTCGGGTTGTTGTTCCTGTGCAGATGGTAACTCCACAGCCTTCTTCGGTTCTTCCTCGTCGTTGTCGTCAGCTTTCTTGTCTTCCTCTGTTGGTGTGGGAGGGAAGTAGACGAGATCAGACTTTCTGGGCAAAGTGGCGGTACTGGGTGGAAGGAAGACGATGTTGCCACGACTCGTAGCTGGGGTGACACGTTCAGCGAGTGAGATGTCGATCATGCTGAACGGTCTGGGGGAGATGAGTGAATCACTGCCCAGAGAAGATCCTGAGAACACGCTGGAGACTCCGGTCGGGAGAGGCGAAAGCGTGTCGCCTGGGTTTGCCGTGGTAGGGGTAGCATTGTCGTCGGGTTCGGTGGTCTTCTGCTGAGGAGCGGAGGTCGTAGCTTCCAACTTTTCGACGTTGAGAGTGAGGTCTTTGTTGTTGCGGTTCTTCGACTTTTCTGGCTCTACTGGGGGCTCTGCGGGTTCCGCGGGTGCAGCCAGTGCAGCAGCAACTGGAGGAGGCTCGCTGAAGGTTGGGGATTCGACAACAATAGTGGGAGCTGCCGGGGTTRGSRTTGGKAGAGTTTCAATAACAACTGTGGGTGTCGGTTTGGCCTCTGCGACAGGCTCTGGGGAAGTTGTGGATGCCCTCGCTACAAACGGCGTTGGTGTAGTGGCGTCGTTGATATTTTCCGGTGTACCACCCCTCTCCGCAGCCTTCTTCGCCGCCTCGAGAACCTGCGAGAACGGGGCTGCCCTTTTGATAGGCTCTTTCAGGCCCGAAGGCACTCCCTCTGACGTGGTTGACAGTGTCGGTAACCCCTCCGGCGCTTCCAGGGACTCTGGCGCACACGTCAACGTGGGAGACGTCAAAGGCGTATAGTCACCTTCATCGTCGACGTCGGTGATGACACTACTGAGAGAAAACGAGCGGGGTTTCTCTACGTCGTTCGTGTCATAAAACCCAATCGACGACCCCGAGCGACTCGGTGGGGTGCTCGTCGAGCCCGGACCGCTCACCATACGCACAGGTTGAGGAATCCGGTTGCCATAGAGCTCCCCGTTCCTCCCTATCCGCGCCTCTGGTGGTGGTGGTGCGCCCAGCCCAAACCTGCCCCTTGGAACGGGGACCCCTCCCTTCTTTTCGAACTTTGAAATCTTGTCTCGCAGCCCAGCCGTTGGAGGAGCTGTATTCGGGTTGGGAGACGTCGACCGCTGACCGTTTGCTGCATTCTTCTGCTCTAAGGCGGCGATTCTCTCTTTCAAACTGGTCACTGGGGCTGCTGGCTTCGTCGTCGACCTGTTGGCCGGTTTGTGTCATGGTTTTGACCTCAATTTACAGGCCAACTCACATTATAATGGATCCTACGCCGTCCTGCGACCGTAGCAAAACGAAAGGCGTATTGAAAGGAGAGGAAATGGAGCAAGGTCAATGCTGATCACGGTATTCAGCCTGGGCTCAGCCCACCGTTATTTGGCAGCCATCAATCATCCCATCAAATATCAAATACTCCTGCCATTCTTGCTTGAACGCATTATGCTGGCGGAATTAGGGTGTCTGAGACTCRGAAAAGGGCTCAAAAATGTAACGAGAATGCTATTCACAAAGGTGACATTCAATCGGTATCCTCTGCGTCGCCAAATCCCACTCCTTTCGACAGCCAGTAGTCTCTTTTTCGCTCAGCATCTCTCGGACTTTTTGCTGCGGACTGGGAACGTCGTTGCCGAGTTTTGGAAGGCGGGATCACGACCTCATCCTCATCATCGTCCTCGTCATCGTCGCTGGTATACTCTCCACCTTCACCTTCATCGTCGGCGACAAATACAGTGTGTTGATCATGCCGGGTGCCAATTTTCTGTCGCTTCCGGGGAGGCTGTCCAATACTGTAGCGTCCGTCTTCATCTTCATGTCCGCCATCATCCCGAAGGCTAGAATTGTGCACGTCACTGTCAGACTCGTCTGCCTCATTCCAKCCCACATCGGCTCCTGAGCCTTTGATCGTTGCAGAGGGACCGGAGTCGGGGCTTTCAACGACGACACGTTTAGGTTTTAGTCCGAGAATTCTGTGGAGCGTCCGCTGATCATAAAGCTCTTGTACAAGACGCCGATGGTTGATAGTCTTGTCGATCATATSAGCACAGGCGCTTGCATAAGCTAAAAAATCRYACCTCTTGGGTGACACCCATCACGGTTGACAGGATTGACAAGTCTTCCGCRTCGTAATGATCCCTGAGACGAACAGAACGACCACTTCTCCGGGAGTGCAGCATACCTGCCCGYAAGTAAGCAGTGGAGGTCAAGATGCTATGTGCTCCCGCAAAGGCCGTTTTRACTTTGTGGAAGTGGAAGGAGCCCTTGGAGATATCGTTGGCTAAAACWCSGTCAGAGCRCRGTCATATAGAAGGCTAGGAACTTACACGAGTCAGCAGGATCCTCGACGGAAAGCAAACTCCTCCTGCTGTAGTCGTACCATCCCCGCTGCCGCTTGTTGAAATAGGTRCCTCCRTCCCGTAACGAAATGCCAACCTCRTCATAGTTGAAGTAACACCCGTAMAGCTCGAAGAACTCCATGATCAGCACGCCCAGATTTTCCTCCGGGTCAATCTCCCCRTTCCGAATTTTGGGATGCATCTGGAGGAAGCTGACCGCCAAGCACACAATGCTGTAACTGCCCAGCCCGCCCGTATACANCCTCGTTCATACTTCGCTCGGCAAGGAACGCCTTGGTGATCATGATGATACTCCGAAGGGCTATACTAGTCGACCGCCCAGGATGGAGGTCATTRAGGAATCCGTTGATRATTTTGCCGGCAAGTAGCCCATTAGACTGGTTRACGCTGATGTCGACGTTGAAACGGCCGTGGGTGGTGACGAACTTGACGATGGGCACCTTCGCTTTCGCGATGATGCTCACCCGCGACGTCACCCCGCCTCGCTTCAGCGTGTTCGCAAGAGAGTGAAGRACAGCCACTTTRTCGCTCCATGCCATGGAATCTGAAAGAATAACGAGGTCTATGTCYCTGTARRTCTTCATCAAACAAAGAACRCGTTACGGAAGATGGACCACGAACCCCAATGGGAGATAGAGCTTCGTCTCRTAGCTTCCRAATGGCAGAATCTTTGCRTCGGGGAAATTYGACTGAATTGCATTCGAAATTTGCGTAACAATCATTCCACGGATTTCGTTCTCGACAGGTGAAGGAGATATCCAGCTGGTGAATGCCTCGACTTCTCGATGCAACCTACGGGTTTGAGTGAGGACTATATCACCCAATCCAAGGATATACGCACATTTCAGCAACGTTTTTACACCTATCCCAATCTATACCAGAGACCCATGGCGCTTTCTTCGATGGATATGGGTCGTATCGTTGTTGCTTTGAGGAAAGAAGGTCGTCAAATGCAAATACCAATTCGTATTGCTTCGAGGCACCTACTCGTTTCCCCCTGTCCCAATCTCGGGGATGGCTTCGAGAGGAATCATCGCGGSGTCTACGKTCRTCGYCATCGTCTCGTCTTCTTCGTCGTTCRCCGCGTTCCTCCGGCTCTGCARCATGGCYCGATACYCCAGGACCGCCATCAGAATCTCGCGCCTTGCCCTTCCCTTTCGCGTCAACTTGGATGTTGGTCCCTCCATCGTCGTCGGACGGGTCAGAGAAGTCGAATGCGATGTAGTCTTCGCCATCGAACCCCTTCACGCCGGCAGGTTCCTCCGCTCTGCTCGTTGAGGGTTTCGGGGTGGARGTGCCACTTGCTGAGGCCGGAGTCGCTGCACCAGAGCGTTTCTTGCGACGCTTAGCCTTCTTGTTGTTATCGCTGGGGCGTTTTTCGGACATGTTTTTGGGTTCGTTATCGTCGTCGCTGTCCTTGAGCGGGAAGAGTGATGAAGGCCGGGCGTCAATTGGTGGAAAAGTGTGTTTGTACCTTGCCGAGAGCCAAACAAAACATGCCGAATCTGAGCGCTTCGCAGGCGCATAGGCGCCGTCCACTATGAACGTAGCACGCCTCAAGTTCTCTTGGGGATTAGTCTCTCAGTTTCCCGGATCNTTTCTGCCCAAAATTTCTGCCCAAAAATATATGCCATTGACACGAAATCCCAAAGATTCTATTTTGCAATTTACAATGGTACAGGGAAACAACATCCACCCGAGAAAGCTTGAGGATAATCTACAATCCTCACGGAATATGTACAAGTGTGAGCGGTGAGATAGATAGAGGTTTAAATATGTATGTCTTTTTCTTTCAACAGAAAAGGGACGCCAGTACTGACTACAAGGCGTGTCCTTTTTCGACCGAGTCCATGTCAGAATCCCCCTGGCTTCTCTGGACCAYGCTAGCAATAAGTAAGCCGTTGTGACAAAAATCCCTACGCCAGACTCACAGTTTGGCGGCCAAGGGGAACRCCGTCGACGTCTATGTCGACAACCTTTGTGACCGCGATTGGGGCAACCGAATCATGATGGTCACGATGYTTATAGTCCCCAAGAGCGATATCATTCGAGCTCATGTGCTGAGATGGATAGCCTTGCGAGACGTTAAGGCGTGCATTGTGACGGTTCGAGAAACCAGACAGCCCTTCAGTRATCCTYTGACCCTTTGAGCTCGACGAAAGTCCGGTGGAATGATCTTTCGAGAACGCGTCGTAGGCGGTGAAGACGTTGCGGAAAACGGTTGTGGCAGCGATGGCCGAGACAACCAGGGCGAATGGAAGGCATAGGATATTCATGACAGGGTTTAGCTGAAGAGCCGCAAAGATCATCTGGATGAGGTTTGCAGTGAAGGCGGCAAYGAAGTATCCCTACATCGGTCCGGTGAGAATGAGCAACTGAACAGGTAAGCCAATCGAGAAACTACCCACAATACCATCCCGGAGAAGTAGCTTTGCCAAAGAGCTGCCTCTTTGTCCAGTGCCTAGCCTATACGTGCAGAGCAGCAAAATAATGAAGTCGAAGGCCATGGCTGGAGAGATAATGTGAGTCCATCAGWGCYCCGTAAAATACTCCGAAAACGTACTGTACGCAAACACGGCGACGAGAAGCGGTTGAGGTGCGGTCGAGATAACCGCGCACACATTACGCTGTGGGTTCCACTGTGACCTGGAATACCGGAAAGCTGATATTTGTYNAAAAATAGTCAAAGGCACGGCAAATGTTAGACTCACTTTGGACCCAGACGGCAACCTGACCGAGGAACATAACTCCRAGTGGAGCGCTGACTTTGATGTCCCTGTGCCATACAGCAACAGTTCGCAGGACAAGAATYAACGAGGACCCGCAAGTTCCAATCGCGTCGCTGACTGTGCCGACAAGCCTCAGTAAGAGAGAGGCAAAAATAGCGACTGAAGGGAACGTACTCTTAGAGATCCAAGTCACACCCTGRCAAGGAATCTCGYTAATAGCGTTTAGGTTGACCGCCATCGAGAAAATGTGGAGCAACATGCAGATCCTGCAGACGAAATAGAGCACCTGACAACGATCCCGTTAGCCCAGAATGTCCTAGTCAATTGTTAAGCGTTGCGCTTCCTTACCATAGGCCACCTCCAGGTTCGCTTCCCTCGGATAATGGATATGTCAAAGGATAAGGATCGAAGCACATCCCAGGCGGCGACTCCACTCAGGACCAACACGAACGCCGCAAAGACTCCTACAATATGTGATGATTAGAAGCGCTAACGACAAGGACGTAAATCCCGCGACTTACTGCTGTTGCGACCGATCTCCTGCGGGTCCATCCAATTTTTAGCCATGGTTGTCGCGAATGACTGAAGGAAGAGGAAGTAAACAAGGACTCGGACATCTCACGTCCTTTATTGGAGGTTTTTTTTGCCCTGAGTTTGGTGACTTCCCAAAGCGCCACGAGGACAGTATCGATTCAGTCGGAGGCAGTCCTCATGAGATCGAATCTGAATGGCATCACGGAGTGACAGCGTGTTAGAGTACCAGGGACAGAAGAACCCTTAGAATTCAATTTGTACTTAGTCGTTCTGATGGAAATCAAGATAGGTCGGGTCGTCGAACGAATTCAACTAAATACTGTTCTTGGATATGTCTGATATGTCTGGGACTCAGGGAACAATTCAAAAGGGACTTTCGAATGGGCTAAAGGACGGGAGATGTGGGCCGAAATTTCTACCTAATCCCTGAAAGCGCCTCTCTCAGTAGCTGTGCAGGGCCAACTCAGAGTCGAACATTCCGCTCTTCAAGTTGTCACACAGTCTGTTGTGTTCCAGATTCAGGAGAGAAAAAGAGCTGTCACTTTGATTTGCGCTTCGGCAGAGATCGTTGAACAGAGAAGCAGTGGCGACTGCTCGGACTGGTCATGAGATCATCGTCCAGGCAATTGATCATGAGGAAAGATCCAGATAGAATTCCTCCAAGTCTTGTTAACACCCATTCGGCACCCGGTGAGAGGGTGCATTCAAGAATTCTCTTCCTCTTTTCCCTTCTTTGCTACCATCGTAGAGCCAGAATACAGACATCGTTTGTGAAGAAAGTTGTCTTATCCTGCAAGGCCCTATGCCTCGTCAGGGCTGCCAACTTTCCGGGTATCAGATCACGTCATCAACTCGCCAATCTAAGTTTGAAACTGTCAGTTCCTGCCAGACTGAATACAAGTTCCTAGTTGATTACGTACCCTACGGGGACCTTTGCAGCAGGGTTTGCAGTCGGCCCAGTTTAGAGCTCTCTTGCTATTTTTTGGGTGCAACTCGTGCAGTTCATGGTGCTCAAAAGTCGAACAGCCAACCTACTATCTGACGCGATTTGCACCAAATGATGCCATCTCCACTAAACCCTTTAACTTTCTCAACTGGGAAAGCTTCCGTTTTTTGGACCCTGCAACAGAAAAACGGCGGCGGCGGCGGCGGGCGGCAGTGGGATGACGCCAAGGGATACGCGGGTGTTCAATGGAAAGCGCGTCTCAATGCCTCCCAATAGCTTCGTGGTTCCAGACACTGTGCCTAGGCTCTCTTATGGGTCCAAGTGGGGGTACTCACTGTGGGCGCTTCTCCCTACTGGTGGCCAGGTCTTTGCTTGACGCCATAGGACGATCAACGCGGTCGAAAGACGGCTGAACTTGGCTGTCAGGAACTTTCCCATCGAATCCCAGGTACCGGGAATAGTCTTATTTTCCAGGTCCGGGACGCCGTTTGTTTGATTGATAGTTGGAGGTATGGCAACTGAAGAACCACATTTATAATTCAGTAGATACGTTCTCTGGGAAATTAGCGCTGTGGCGTTTTCCGTTCCTTCCTCGTTCACACTCTATAACCAACTTCAGACGGCTCGTCTTCCCTCACAATGAAGACTTCAACAATCTTTTCTATCTTCGCATCCGTTTTCCTTTCCTCGATTTCTGTGGTTTACGCCGCTGAAGACGTCGCGACAGCATCCAACGTGACTGACGCGATCATCAGTAATGCTGAAGCTGGTATGCATGATCATTGCTAAATATGAAGAGTTTTTGACCCTTTTAAATCCACTAGATGGCATTGACCTCTTTGCGCTCGACCCTGCAATCCTCAACAGCGCCTTGTCGGAAATCAGCTCAGTTTATGGCCAGGTGGAAGAAACTGCTACCACGGAGCGTCGCCGAAGAAGTCTAGGGCATCTCATGGGTCGCCAGACCCCAGATCGGACTGACATTATTGACGTTCACAGTGGGTTATTCTCCAGATATTACTCTTATTTGAGTGACTTACAATATTGATTCTACCAGCTCACGCGGTACCTGATTGGTACAAACAAATGGTTCCGACCACTGGAGGCAACCCCACCCCGACATGGACAATCGCCGACCATGTCACCTTCATGAACAATCAGGGCATCAACAAGGCTATCATCGCCATCTCCGCGCCTGGCGCAAGCGTGTACCCCGGCCAAAAGGGACTGACTGTTGCACTTGCACGTTTCTTGAACGAGCAGGTCGCGGCTTACTGTCGCCTCCACTCTGGCCGACTCGGGTTCTACGCTGTCGTTCCTCTGCCATACACTCAGGAAGCTATCGCGGAGGCGAAATACGCCATCCAAAATTTGGGTGCCGTCGGCGTAGTTTTGCTTTCCAACCACGAATCCTATTATCTTGGACATCCCAGCTTCAAGCCTTTCTTCCAAGCGCTCAACGGTCTCGGTGGCCGCCAAATCGTCTATGTCCACCCAAACACACCTTACGTCAAATCTGGTAATAACCTCATTGAGGCCAACCCGACGACTTACCCTACTGGAAACATTGAGTTCTAGTAAGTCCTTTTCTCTGGGTATTGTACATTAGAGTGGCTGATAAGCTCTGCTCAACTTAAAGCTTTGAGACTGCCCGAACTCTTATGGACTTGACCCTCACCCAGACGATCCACAACTTCACCAACATCCACTATGTCATTCCCCACGGTATGTAGCCTCCGTTTTCATTCAGTAAATGTTCTGGGTTTTAATCCTCGAATAGTTGGCGGTGCTTTCCCAGCTGCGATTGACCGTATCCTCAAGTCAGTTCCTGCTATCTACGACTCGTCCCTGCAGATCTACTCCACTCGGTGAGGCCCAGTCCATTACCTGCCCAGCGAATTACTCCTCATGGACGTCACCCTCTTTTACAGCTTCTGGTGGGACTCTGCTGGACCTACCTACTACCACCAGGTTGCCGGATTGCTCGGATACGGCATCCCCAAGAGCCAGTTGTTGTTCGGAACTGTGAGTTTTATCTATCTTTCTCTGAACGTATTTCAATTTAACGCTACTCTTCTAGGACTTCCCTTACGCGCCAATCTTCACCCAGGCTGGCTCCCTCGCAGCCGTCAAGGCATCCACTCTCTTCACTGCCGCAGAAAAGACAGCGATCTTCAAGAACAACGCTGCCAACCTCTTTGGCTCCAAACTCCCTTGAGCGCACTGTGCACTGCCGTCGTAAAACGCATTACTTATTTCACCGTCGTTCTTATTGCTTACTATACCAATATCTCTCGACTGCCATTCGCTGACCCTGTACCTCATACATGCTTACTATAGTGTACGTAGCGGCTGCTTTGGTGTATAATTCGATCCACCGTTCTAGGTGGCCGTGTTTGTGGAACTATTCTGTTTAAGTGATATGGTCGGGAGTTGCCAACAGGACACGATCCTCTGGTTCCGGGTGAATGACGCTGCTAAGTTGGCCTAATTCCATTTTACCTTCCTGCGCACCGGTACTTGTACTTGCGATTATCGGACGTCCAGCAGCATGATACTGTAACGGTTTTGGATATTTGGCTGGGAAAGGTTGAAAGCTGGAAGCATGAAACATGATATGTCGCAACCTCAACTTTAGGGTACTCGGATACACAAGGATGAAAACGAACACCCACTGCACATACTGTACTGCATAATCCCGACACCTATACGCGCGTACTGCCGAGATCCCGAATATATTCAATGTCCATTGAGACCAAGTCCATGAGATAACCGTGAGTGAGTAGTTCGAGTCTCAAGTCCTTTTTTAAGTATTCCGAACAAACAAAACAAGTCAATAGAGTAAACAGAATGACGAAGCCAAGCTGGCTAGGGTCAGGAGGGGATGGTTAAATAAATGGAGCCCTTGTTGCCGCGATGTCCGCCACTCGGGAAGGAGATTGGCAGAGGACCTTGCGGTCGCTACCCGGGGGCCTGCTCTCGCGGCGTTCGGACCTCACGAGGTTCTACCCTCTTTCAATCTTGCTTTCACAGCGGGCGCCAGAGGCGCAAACGATGCCTCTGTGTCGAAGGTCGCTTGCCGTGAAGCAGACCTAAAGCTTGGCGTAATCGAACGGGGAAAGTTGGCGAAAGGTGACTCCGGGAATCGGATGTTTGGGGAAGGAGGGGGTGAATTTGATAACATGAATTGCACGAACGAACGTGCTGAAGGGGGTCTTGGCCCTGGAGAAGGGGGAACCCTCAGGTTGTTTCGTCTTCTTCTTCTTCTGAAGAATAGGACAACAACTACGCTGACGACGATACCGAGGAAGCTGACTCCTGCGATAATCCCAACAGCGAGATATCCAATCCAGTCTGGATTTCGGCCTGCGGCACCGAGCGCTGTAGTTAATGAGGGCAGTGGTGAACTTGTCGCCGATGTTGCTAAGGTGCTTGAGTCAGGCAGAGCTGGAAACAGTAGGTCGTCATACCTACCACGCTGGACTGATTAGCAAAGGGTTTCAATACAACCAGCCGGGGACTACTCACGTATAAATCGCATAGTCAAAGCTGACGAAAAGAGGCTGAACGGGGCCAGCCACTGTCATGCTGAGAGTGTGGATTCTGTGCCCCAAATCAGTCTGAGAAAAGGCGAGTTGTTGATAGAGGAAGGCATCCCGGATGTTCGGATTTGGTAGGTCATGTCTGAAAAGGACAGGCAGTCCATCGTCAAGAATAAAATTCGCTTCCAAGGATGTGTTCAGACCGGCATTTCCGCAGTCGACGTTATTTGCGATTGTCAAAAACATATATACCGCGGTGCCTGTGAATAACCAAGACCAAAGAAGCCGAATCAACCTTATCTTCAGTGGAATTTGAGACAGATGACAGAGGGACGTACCTGTAAATTGAAACTGTGCGAGAAGAGGTTCAGAGCCGCTGGTATATGTCGCGGCCGTAAACGTCTGTTGAAATGCACCATCGCTGGTAGGCTGAGCATTACAGCTAGGCCACCTTCCCTCCCGATTCCAAACCCCTCCTGTACTCGGTAAGAAGATAGGCAATGCCCTCGTCAAGGAGTCCCCAAAAAAGTCGTCGATCGTCGCGTTACGGAGGGCTCCCAGTACCTCGAGCGCATGACAGAAAAAGAGGGTAGTAAGACAAAGAAGACGCAGGAAACACAAGGCCGACCAGGGGTTCGGATAAGGTGGCTTCATCCTTGTTGATCAGGCTCCAGGTCTTTCAGCACGTCCCCACCGTTCCACGGTCGCGAACCGATACCTACTGCCAGAGTTCGGGTCAGTCACGGAGGATCGTAAGACTGGGGTCCAGGTTCAACGAGGAGGGGGAGGTAATCACGGCGACCATTTACGTTGGTTATAAGTCCTGAGGAGCTGGCTCGCCCAGGCATAGCCCACCACCATCTCTGAGATAGTAGCGGTTCGAACCTTCGACGAGACCTCCTTCATCATGGATGAATAACGTATGTTATGATCGGTGTCGCTGGCAGCTTTCCATGATGGACTCTGAAGAAGTGTTGAAGGTTGAAAGAAGAAGACTTGTTGAAAGGTCATCCAATGATGGTCACTGTCAAAGAGCTGGTTTGCTGGCCACATGCTGCGTTCACAAGGACATATCTATTACCATTTGGCATGATACGGTAAGTCACGTCCCTTTGCGAACGATGTCACTGTGGAGAGGGAAGACTTACTGCCATAAATTTAGTGCTCGATGCTGCCAGGGAACGTTACCAGCAGAACCGTATCAGAATCATGATGTGCGAGGAATTCGGGCAAAAGATGAAACCCAGCCACGATCTTGTCTCGTAACTGGTTCCCAGTCTTGCTAATCAGTGTGAAGAAGCGAGGACCGATATGAGTAAAGTACAACAAAGCCCAACTGTACAGCGTTCAAGAATAAATTACAATGGGTCAGGAAGGAAAGAAAGGACGTGGCCGGGAACCAGAGCGGCGTGCTACGGATGTACAGAACGATAAGTTAGGGACGAGGAATTAAACACTTGATATATGTATAACTTCGTCAGTCGCATCTAATAGGAACAGTGTGCAATGTAGTGGGAGAATGCTAGCGGAAATGGGAAGAGGGACAAAGCTGAAAAGAAAGAAGATGCAGCATACAACAACCAGAGACGAAAAGTCGTTGTGAGGGGGTAAGGACCCAATGGAACGACCGATGCAAAGCTAGCTGGATTTCGGCTGTTGGGCCGTTTGCTGAGGTATCCCAGCCTGCTGCGCCAATTTCGCCTGCACTAAATCCAAAACGGCGAGTGTCTTGTGCACCTTATCCCACACTACGCCGTAAATCTCCCCGGACTGGGAACTAAGCTTGTCATACACATCATTCCTCACCTCCTGGACCATCGGTTTCACAGCGGTCCTCAGGGCACTGGTAAGGGGCTCGTGAAGGATCCGAAGGAGAATGTCCTTGGATGGCATTTGTGGCGATGCAGGTGGGGAGGGTGGACGTGCTAGGTGGGCGTTCAGAGATGCCTGGAGAGCTGCGAGTTCCCGAGAGTCTTGTTCCTGTTTTGCCATGCATTGGCTAAGACGCTCTTGAAGCTAGAGAAATCTGCCTGTTAGCTTTTTATCGGGTAAAAATCAAGAACGTCTGACCTGATTCTGTTTCTGCGTAGCGTTCTGATAGTCCTGCAGTGCATCCGACAACTGAGAACTGAGGCTGGTCGTCTCGGCATGGAAAGTGTCCAAGATGAGCGACGTTTCTGTCAGATCGGCGTTCATCGTCGTCGTCTGTTTGGAGATGTCTGCTACACGCTGCCTTAGCTGTCCCAGAGTCTCGGACGGCGAGTCATCCCGCATCGCATTTTCATCCTCGTCCTCGGCCTCGGCCTCACTTGCATCTTCCTTCGCCAGTGACGCCTTGAAGTCCGTCAAACGCCGTTCAATAAGATCTAGCCACTCTTCCCGCGTATTTTGGTCGTGTTGCACCTGCGAGTTTTCCACCGACGAGATTGAAGTTTCGAGTTCGGCCAGCTTGTCAAGTATCGTTTCGTACTCTTTTTCCGAAAGACCAAACTTGTCAGGAGGCTTCTCATCCACATCCATGGCATCCTGCTCCTCCTGCGATACGACAGGCGGTACAGGCGGAGGCGGCGGTTTGTCGACCCCCAGCTCTTTCAGCATTATCCCCATCTCCCCTGCAATCCCCTTCAACTCGTTCACGAACTGCACCATCTCGTCGTACTTTTCTTGCAACTTCGCATCCCGCTCCACTTGCTCTTGGCTCATAGGCCACGCGTTGTCGGAGCGGATGAGTTGATGGATCAGCTGGTCGCATCGAGCCTTCTGAGTTGCTTGCTTTGCTACGACTTCAGAKAGCTTCGTTTGGTACCGTGAGCGTAGTTCTTCTGGGAAGTGGGTGGCATTGGCGAACGATTGGAGATCTTTGATGTTTTTGCTGAGGACGTGTTCCTCCTGAGTTGCCTCGACGATATCAGCCAATTGAGCGATCCTCTTTTCCCATAGCTCTTTGGCGGCCGCATTGGCTGGATCGAGTTCAAAATCGGGGGCATCAGGTAGTGGTGGTGGGGGTAGTACAGATGGTGAATCCAAGGGCATCAAAGGCGTTGGCGGGGGTGGCCATGTAGGCGTTGGCGGGGGTTGGAATGTAGGCGTTGCGAGCGGCGCCACGCTAGGCGTCCATGGTGGTGGTGCCACTGGCGTCGTCGGCGTCTGAGCCGCCATCGACATCGAGGCCAGTTGAGTGTTAATCGGCGACAATCCGGGTGGTGGTGGTGGTGGCACTGGCTCTTCAGCCCCTCGTCGGGCTTTCTCCCTAGCCCTGGCCAGTTCCGGGGGCGTTGGTGCACGCTGTTCACTGACCCTCTCCCTCTCCAACGCGCTCACGTCCGGTTTCGTCTCCTCGTCCTGGGGCCTCCAGGCAGACGGCTCTGGCGGTGGCCTCCTGCTCGTCGACGCAAATGGCTGCCCTTCCTCAATGCTCGACGCGATACTGCCCCGTCTGCCCCGAAAGCTTGGGCGTCGTGGTGGCGGTGAGAATCGATGGCCTCGCCACCTGCCGCGTTCACGGCTGCCGCTTCTGCTTCTGCTTCGTGGCCGGTGCTCACGCCAAAAAGTCTCCCATTCGCTGTCGTCCGGATGGATAAAATGGCAGGCGTTTGCAGTGCGTGTGCATCCACCTTTAATGGGTGAACCATTTCGTTCGTAAAACTGCCCCCCTTTGATGAGATCTTTTTACAAAAAAACAATTTTGCACAAGAATTACCTTACACGGTCGAGATTTGGAAACCCCTCCCGGTCCCATTGGTGTGTGTCACTTCAAGACGAAAAACCTGAAGTAGATTCTCCAGGTATTGCTGGAGGAATGGTTCGATGGCAACCTAGCGGAAGAATGGCGGATGGTTTTATCTTTGGACACAAAGCGTGGGGATATCCTTCCAAAAAGTGAAATTGCGAGCCACATGGAGCGCCAAAAAGACAAAGATCTCCTTGTTTTACGAGTGTGATGGTCTCAAAATATCTTTGTTCGAAGGAATGCAAAAAGATCTAGGAAGAAACATGGTGATAACCCTCATAGTCGTCCCACTAACCTCCCTAATGCCAGGTGCCTTGCTAAGCACATTAGCCCCACTCCCAATAGCACCGCAGTCCCTATGAAAAATCCAGTCAGCCTCACTTCTTCATTCACAGACCAGAGCAGGCTCTGACATACCCGAAAAGTACCCTACCGCCTTGAATCCACCCGATGCAGTCCTTATGGCACCGGAGATCGGAGGACCAGACAAAGCCCCTATTGCTAAGCATGTCAGAAACATGCCTACTCGTCTGCCAACATCTTCTGGGCCACCAAAATCCATTGCAGGATTAGACACCAAGGACACATAGGCTCCAGACGCAAAACTGAACAAAGAACATTGAGTTATAAGGTGGACATAATAGATAATCAAAAAGCATACCCATAAAGCAGAGTAACAACAATCAATGGACCTTTACTTTGTGCAAATGGCCAGGCATATGTCAAGATCCCAGCCGCAGTAGTAAATGGTATCATCACGTTCATGGGACCTGTGCAGAACCATATTATTAGCACGATGTTCACTCTGTTCAGTCAAATGTAGCTGGAGGCCACACCCAGGCTTCCACCAAATCCTCTCAGACTTGAAGGAATTAAGGGGGAACCCAAAAGCACTCACCAAACCTGTCTCCAATACTTCCAGCACAATATCTTCCAAACAACGAGCTCGCGTTCACAAATGCCACAAAATAGAACGCGAAATCTCCCGGAATGCCAATCTCAGTCGCGCTCACAGCGACATATGTCAGGACTGCAAACGGGGATTTGAATGCGACCTTCTCGACGGGCAAGTCAGTTACTCACAAGTGTACACTCCTTGAAACGTCACCAACGCAGAGAGACAATACACAGAGTACGGCGCGTATTTGAACGCTCGCCAATTGAACATGCCGCCGGGTGCCTTCCGGGGAGGTAGTCGTCGCTTCATGAGCTTTCAAGACTTGTAAGAACGCCGGCAAACGAAAAGCAAGGGGAGCGGCGGCGTAAAGCTCACAATGTCTGCGACGCCTAGAACCGCAAGGAGGATAAACCCAAGGATCCTCATCGTCCATTTAAATCTGAATCATTGTGAGGGACCTGCGAGGCGCAGAGATTTGAACAAGCCAATGGACAGACGTACCCAACCTTTGGCAATAAATTCTTTGTTGCGATGGGCAGAATCGTTCCTCCTAAAGACGACCCCACAGCTAAGAAGCCCATAGCCAATCCTCGTTTCTTCTTAAACCAGTGAGCTGTAGCAGCCGCCGTCGGACCGAATATGCATCCACATGGAAGCTGTAATAACACGCATTCCAGTTAAATTAGGCAGGTGACCCGAGATGCAATAGCGAACTGGAGGATACTCACCCCTACGCCGAAGCCCTGGCATAACAGGAAATGCCAATATTGCGTACAATGCGGAATGAGGAATGTTGCAACGACCAGGGTTATAGTTGAGGTTATGAGGACCGATCGGAAGTAGCCTATGTCGAAGAGACGACCGACGAAGATACTTGGGAAGAACACGAGAGAGTACTGGACGGAGCCTATCCACGATCTTACCAGACAGGCATTAGTACACAGCGGAACCATAGGTGAGATTGTTGGTGGGACGGCGCACATATTGGATGGAGGCAAATCGCTCAGTACAGAACTTTGGTAGTAGGCTTGGAAGACCTAGATGGCGTCGATTTTTGAATGAAGAGAGGAGGTAGAAAGAGAGAGCTTACACCCCACGAATTGACATAACCAAACCTATTTCGGCAGAGATATGTTAAGGAGGGTATTACTTGATGGGGGACGAGAACTCACGTCGCAAAGGTATTGCACATGGCCTAAAGGATAGTAAACGGCAGGTTGAATAAAACATCGAAACCTGGAACCTTGAGATCAACCGATGCGGACGTACCCCGACAACTATTAGCCAAGCTCTCAGCCCTCCATCTGGAAAGTCATCGTGCGCGTTGGTAGCTGCAACCTGAGCCTCTTCGACCACCTCGACTCCGCTCTTTTCGACGCCTTTCTCCTTGATCGTGGATTCCTTCGACGAAGGTTCGTTATCACCGGCTTGTACGCCAGTCACCACTGCTGGTGGTACGGTGGCTGCAGCCATCGTCCTTCAACTGGAAGATATAGCGCGAACACGACGTGATCAGCTGTGGGGTCGAGCAATATCGACATCAACAAGTTACATGCCAATTTAAATAAGTGAAGGCTCGACGTGCATAGAAGATTGAACATGTGCTGACTCACCATATCAAAAGAAAAGAAGAAGACTAGAGCACAACCATGGAGGTGGTGTTGTTCTTTCTTTAGCTCGACCTCGATAATAGCTCCGTGGCAGCCGGTGGGGAGCTTATGGTCACGAGGCGATGTAGCACTTTGCACATATTCGACAACTGCGACTGATATCTCCGCATTAAAAAATAGCGAAAACGATCTGCGTGCGGTAGTTCTGCTGCCAATCTGTAGACATCGAGTCATTGCGGAGCTCAAGACAGAGTAATCCACTCACTAAACGAGAACTGCGTGTCTGTATTCACGTCTTCTCGGCTGAATCTCGCATTTTGCGAAGTCTAATGCCGCTCCCCGCCGGTTCGAGGGACATCAGGATTCTTAACCGCATACAGTAGCAAGTTTGGACGGTCCGGAGGATTAATGTTTAAGCTGACGTTTGAACCAAGCCTGGAGCTGAGCAGGTGCTCTGTCAGGGCACGAATCTCGATGCTTTGAGGTTCACTCGAGGTTCATCTCGGTTGGATGGGCTCAAGATCGCGCTGTTGAGTGGTCATGAGTCAAAATATTCGGCATAAAAGATTTTCAAAAATCATATAAAGCCAAATTCGATGACCCTCAAGCCTGGACGATTCTACATGATGGTGAAGAGGAAACCTTGCGCAGCCTTGTGCCAATTATTGGCGGTGCTGCCGTCGTCTGGCCATCAAACGATCAAGCGAAGATAAGATAAGATACGTACATCTGTGCTTGCACATGTTTGCCAATAGCCCCAGATTTGCCCCTCCCAAAAAATTGTTTAGCAGAGCTCATCGTTGAAGACAACAACGACGACGACGAGAAAGGCCACTCTCATATATCCAGTAACGCAGAAGGGCCTAGTCACTAATGGCTTTCGGTATGTTTTAATGCTTCGTCACATATCTCGACTCTGATTCTGAGATGGTTGAAATAACAGGACAATCAGGCGGTCGTGGAGGATTTAGAGGAGGAAGGGGYGGAGGAGACAGAGGGGGGCGTGGTGGAGGACGCGGTGGAGGACGGGGAGGTAAGCATATCATATCTGCTTCCACATTCCACTCACAAACAATATTTCTCTCGCTCTCTTTGATTTTAGGTCCCCCAGGGCGAGGTGGTCGAGGCGGCGGTCGCGGTGCACCAGGAGGCCGTGGTGGTGGTGGCCGTGGTGGTGGCCGTGGAGGTGCTCGCGGCGGGGCCAGAGGAGGCAAGGGTGGCTTTAACGTCGTCCTCGAGCCCCATCGCCATCCTGGTGTCTTCATCGCGAAGGGAAAAGACCACATGTTGGTCACCAAAAACCTTGTCCCTGGCGAATCAGTATACGGTGAAAAACGGATATCTGTGGAAGGTGGTGTCGAAGGAACGAAGATCGAATACAGAGTGTGGAATCCTTTCAGAAGCAAGCTCGCCGCCGGCGTGTTGGGTGGACTCGACAATATCTTCATCAAGCCCGGCGCGAAAGTTTTGTACTTGGGTGCTGCTAGTGGAACTAGCGTCAGCCATGTCGCTGATATTGTTGGACCTGTACGTCGTCTCTTTTTCCCTTTTTTTCTGAGACAGCTGGAGCCGAACTTGATTCTAGGAAGGAACTGTTTATGCCGTTGAATTCTCCCCTCGATCTGGCCGTGACCTTATCAATATGGCCAAAAAACGAACGAACGTTATTCGTGAGTTTACATAGCGTTTGGTGATATATTTTTGTCTGACCTTCATCTAGCCATCGTCGAAGATGCTCGACTACCCAACCGGTACCGAATGCTTCTCTCAATAGTGGACGTTATCTTCGCCGACGTTGCCCAGCCTGACCAAGCCCGTATCGTYATCCACAACGCCCAACATTTCCTAAAAGACGGCGGCCATGTTGTGATTTCCATCAAGGCCAGCTGTATCGACTCGACGATCGCCCCCGAGACTGTCTTTGCTTCCGAAGTGCAGAGGCTAAGAGAAGGCCAGTTCAAACCCCTGGAACAGGTCACTCTTGAGCCATACGAGCGAGACCACGCGATGGTATCTGGTTAGTATCCCTTCTTTCCCATTCGTGTCGAGTTTTTTTCTCACYTATCTTCTATGACAGCGGTGTATCAGCGACATGTGTAGCACAATTAATCCGTCCTTGCTCTCATCGATCTGTGTGCTTGYTATCTGTTTYCCTCCYKCCCTCTTTCTCTTCATGTACTAGGTTCTGTAACGACTACAAAAGTACCACGCTTTTTCCTGKGTACCAGTCTGATTTTTCATGTATATTGCGGTCTATAATTATTTCTTCTACGATCGTCGAGCTCTCGAATGTCGACCAAAATCAAGTTCTTTTCACGGAGAACATACACCGATGTGATGATGACATTTCGGTGTAAACTCGCCTCTGATAATTGATTCTGGAAATATATTGACGTGGCAGGCAGTCATGTGGCGGCGCATCATGGCCATAGGAGCCAGTCCGAATCCTAACCTCAAACCACCAGCATCTGCGCTTGCTCGCTCGTCGTCGTCGACGATAACCCCAAACCAAAGGCCATAGGCCCAGGCCAACCTACCCTGGCAAGACAACCACTGGGTGATGAATAGACCCCCGGCCGTTGCAATTGACTTTGGCTCACCGGACTCCGATATCCAGTCTACGTCGTCACTCGAGTTTGAACACGTCGGACACCCAGACCACTATCACCAGCATCATCGCAGGACAGAAGAGACTCTACCGCTCCATTATATGTCGGAGGAAAAGGCGAGGAGGAGGGTGAGGGTAGGCGGAGCCGGAGGAGGAGGAACAGACGCCGACTTCAACGAAAAGGAGCAATTCGAGTACCAGGAGTACGACGATGCTGGGAAGGACGTGTACAACAAGCCAAGACCGTATAACGGTACACGGATAAGTAGTGGGCGTTTGCCTGCTCACCCGTTGCCTCCACCGACTTCCATCGTGAGTGCAATGCCAATCACATCATCCTCGTGGACTCCGTATTCATGCCCGTCATAGCGCGAGTTCATCTGGCAAAACATGGACCTCATCCCTCCAATCGTTTATACTCTTCTCTCATGTTGGACAAGGTTCCACAACATCGGTGAATCCAACGTCGTCGTCTGGGATGAGGCCCACTTCGGCAAATTCGGGTCCCACTACCTCAAGCGGGAGTTCTACTTCGACGTGCACCCACCGCTAGGAAAGATGCTCGTCGGTCTCGCTGGCTTGCTCTCGGGCTATGATGGGAGCTTCGAGTTCAAGTCCGGTGAGGTTTACCCAGACACTGTTCCCTACGTCGCAATGCGGGTCATGTTGGCGACATTCGGTGTGCTCATGGTTCCTCTGGCTTGGTATACGTCTGTGGAGTTGGGTATGAGCCAGTGGGCTTCCCATCTTACCACCTTGATGGTCCTGCTCGGTGAGTGTCCGCCGATGTGAAAGTGACAACTTGGCTAATTATTGAATAGACGTTGGCTGGCTGTGCATCTCTCGTTTCATTCTTCTCGATTCAATGCTTTTATTCTTCACGTTCCTTACTGTTTTCTGTCTAACTCGATTTCACAACGAGCAATACGAGTACGTGTCAGCCGCGTTATTTCCATCGCCTACTAACGCTTGCTTGTCCAGTCCCTTCTCGCTCGATTGGTGGGCCTGGCTGTTCTTGACCGGTTTTTCGATTGGCTGTGTCACCAGGTAACGTCTACGCTGTACACTATCAACTTCCATGTCTGATGTTGTCTTCAGCGTGAAAATGATCGGTCTTTTCGTTACGGCGCTCGTTGGTGTTTACACCATCGAAGATCTTTGGGACAAGTTTGGCGATACCAGGCTCACAGTGCGCCAACAAGTAAACCACTGGGCAGCACGCGTCATCTGCCTCATCGTCGTCCCCATTCTGGTCTTCATGGCCTCTTTCAAGATTCACTTCTTGGTCCTCAACCACTCTGGACCCGGTGACTCTCAAATGAGCTCGCTCTTCCAAGCCAACCTTGTCGGAAACGATTTCTACAAGAACCCTCTGGATGTCGCGATTGGGTCTAAGGTCACACTCAAGAACATGGGTTGGGGTGGTGGTCTCCTTCACTCGCACGTCCAAACCTTCCCCGTCGGGTCCAACCAACAGCAAGTCACCTGCTATCACTACAAGGATAACAACAACGAGTGGTTTATTCTTCCTACCTGGGAGGAAAAGCCATACGACCCTAACGGCGAACTGCGATTCCTCAAAAACGGCGACGTCATCCGCCTTAGCCACGTCCCTACAACACGAAACCTCCACTCTCATACCGTCGCTGCTCCTGTCACCAAGCAAAACTACGAAGTTTCTGGGTACGGAAATGATACTGTCGGTGATAGCCATGATCATTGGATCCTGGAAGTTGTCGATGATATCAAGTGGGGGAAGAAGAGCGACAAGATCCATTCGTTGACGACGAGGATGAGGCTCAAGCATAAGGTGCTTGGGTGTTATTTGAGGGCTGCGAATGCAATTCTGCCGCAGTGGGGTTTCAAGCAGGTCGAAGTTAGCTGTGACAAGGAGAATAACCCCGGGGATGCGCATACGTACTGGAACGTGGAGAGCCATTGGAATGATCGACGTGAGTCCCTCTCTCATCTACTAGCTACATTGGCGACGATTCTGATGGTGTTGTATCTTTTATAGTTCCTCAAGGCGATATGAAGCTCTACAAATCTCCTTTCCTCCGCGACTTCTGGCATCTCAACGTCGCTATGATGACGTCGAACAATGCTCTCATTCCCGATCCCGACAAAGAAGATATTCTCGCCTCCAAACCCTTCGACTGGCCTTTCCTTCATCTTGGATTGAGGATGTGCGGATGGGGTGATCAACAAATCAAGTACTACTTGATGGGTACTCCGGTCATCTGGTGGGGTGGAACGATCAGCTTGGTCGTTGGGCTTTTGACGTTCGGGTTCTACTTGCTGAGGTGGCAGAGGAAGTATAACGACATGGATGCTCGTGAGTATACCCTTTTGGCTTGCCTTCTCGTCAATATATGCTGACGCTTGCGGTGCAGGTGAATGGGACCATTTCCTGTATGTCGGGAAGATCGCATTCTTCGGTTGGGCCTTCCATTTCGTGCCGTTCCTCATTATGGGGCGTGTCACGTATCTCCACCACTATGTACGTCCGATTTTTCACCCCGTCTTATTCCTTGCTAAAGTTCAAATTCCTCAGCTCCCGACACTATACTTCTCCGTCCTGATGTTTGCACATGTTCTCGATCACTACATCTTCTCGTCCAAACGCTTCTCTGACAAGACGAAGGCCATTGTGTTTGGCGTCATTGCGTCTATCATTATCTTCACTTTCTGGTGGTTCAGCGGTGTTGCGTTCGGTATTGAAGGACCAATCGCTGAGCACACAGGATTGCGGTGGCGCAAGGTGGGTTACTTCTTTCTTTCTCCAGGCGAAGTCATAACTGACGAAACGAAATTGCTGCATAATAGACCTGGAACATCTACAACGATTGAACCTAGGTCACCCTTGTGGATGGGTTGAGAGAAGGAGTGGTTGCGAAAATAACTCGTTGAATGACGGACTAATTTATTAGACTTGTAGTTGCTAATGCTAGCTAGCTAGTTGTTCTTTCATGCGTTCGACCCTGTATGATGATTCTGCAAAGTACTGTTGAATACAAGGTTTGCATTAATAGGGAGGATGGAGAGAACGATCCTCGTCGACTGAGTAGGAGCAAACTCAACCACTTGGTCATATGCCACAGCAGTAGACATCCTTCGTGGCACTCCGTTGTTAGAAACGCTCCTACACTTCTGTCGGGGTATTGTAGCTTCATTCTCCACCAAGTATCTTTCAATTTGGACCCTAGATGAATCACTCCTGGACTACGACGTACCTTCGGGTCCAACGGATGGCTGAGGGAGCAAGGGTGAAAAAGAGGGCGCGAACTTCTTTTTGATAGACTTTATCTCGTATCGTTGATATGTTTAGGGACGACACAAACGTCGGTCATAGTATTAAGCAGCTACCTAAGCTCACAGCCTATGCTATGGGCCGTATGCATATGGGAGAAATTGATGGACGATCTGAAGGAAGGCCCTGAGGAACGAAGGAGGATGAAAATGAAGTAAATGACACTCACAAATACCGCTACTTATCGACTAAACATGACACCACCACCAGACCTTCCTCCACATACTGTAGGATATCCCCACAATCCAAGTTTCCGGGGTACTCTCCGGTGACCACCAACTTCCTGAGTCGTCCATCCATCTTCTTCGAGGGCGCGGATTTGTTCAGGAATTTCCTCGAATCTTTGGGAACAGGCCTCCATTTCTGCTCTCGCTGAAGACAGCTCTAGATCTCCTTTTGTTGGCTTTAGAAGGTGGGTCTCGCCGCTTCCAATGCTGCTCACATTAGATGACTTGGCGATCAGAAGCAAACAGGAGTAGGTGCTTACCGTGGGCCGTTGGGTGTAGGAGTTGAAACTTGAAATCCGGACACCGGCGTTTTGAAAGTTCGGGCTCAGACCAACTCAGAATTCTCTCGGTTTGGCAATCGCTAATCATAACCTTGAATAGAACAGCTCGCTAGATTCGCTGGGCGTGCTAAGTATATAGTTGAACCACTCTATACAGGTGGTTGATATGAGTCGTTTGAGGCGGAAACAGCCAACTTCAGCCTCGAATTAATCAAAGCGCGTGGCGGGCGCTTCCCAAAGTCGCATCTTCTGTTGTGTTCACTGGGTCGTGCTCGTTAATCGCCGGATTACCTAGCTTTGCAGTTATCATTTCGGATGAATTTTACCCTTCCGAGAGAATTTAGACCAGTTTGGATTTCTTTATCCTTTTTCTACTACTGAAACAACTACAGGTGAGGAGTTGCAAGTACTAGGCATCGACTAGATATGACTCCACCACTAGGCCTTCCTCCACATACTGATGGATACGTCCACAGTCCAAGTTTCCTGGGTACTTCCCGCTCACCACCAGCTTCTTCAGGCGCCCATCAGGATCTGGGCACCGAGCTCGAGCTTCAATGAAAGTATCAAAGCTATCTCGGAGAATTTTCCCTTCCACCTCCTTTCGGTTGAAAGTTCCCTTCTCTTTGAGGTCCAGCTTCAGCGTTTGCAGCCGAGGGAGCAATGGCTCCTTCGTGCCGTCCCAACCTGTTACCAACATCTCGAAAAATTCAGCATGGCACATATAAATCATAATGCTGAGTGTTGTAACGGATGGCGTGGCTTTAAGTAACCAGGCAAGCGAGTACGGGTCTTGGCCTAACCAGAACTGGAGAGATAGGTGTTCAAGGTGCTTCCAACTCCGGAGCGTTGACAGGAATGCGTTCAAAAGTGGTGGCTCCATACTCGGCAAGCCCATCCTAAGACCTTGGAGTTGAAGAGAGGATAGATTCGGGGCGTCCAACTTTCCAAAGAAATACGGGTATCGTATGTATTCGGGGAAATCGATGGTGAGAGATTCTAGAGCTGGAAGGGAAATGGGTTTACAATGATCCCAAAGGGCCGGGGTTGGAGACGTAAGGTGGTGGTCCGGGCCAAAACGAAGGGTGACGTCGCGTAATCGGTTGCAAGAGTGCATGAATGTGAGTGCTCCCGAAAATTTTGCATGTCCCGCATTGCTTAATGGCTTCCAGTATCACCGCATCTAACCCTGGGCACCACACCTTGTCCATCAATGCCATTTTCACCGCGTCCCTGCCCCAATGACCACCTTTCCTATGTTCCTCCTCCGCTATCACCACTGCTTCCTCTTTTGTCACACACTCCACCCTTGACCTCCCTCGAGCCCGCTTCCCACCGCCTAGCCTCCACAACTTTTCACCTTCTATCATGTATCCCTCCGCTCGATGCTTCACCCTCCTCCTTTCTCTGTCTGATTCCCCCACGTCTATCTCCACCAGCGCCCTTATCACTTCCACGAACATTGGCTCTCCCTCGAACCTCGCCAGCAAACCCCCCACCTCCGAAACCGACTCAATCCTCCACATGTCATACACCAACCCCGTCACTGCCTCCCAGTCTTCTTGCACCGTCCATTCACTACCATCTCCCTCCTCATGTTCTCTTCCTTCTCTCGCTCTGCTCAGACCGTCCGCCACCACGTTCACCCTCCCCGACACGTGCCTCACCTCCACAATCTGGTATGCCAATATCCCGTTCAACCACCTCGCATGCGTTGCGCTCAACTTCTCGCTTAGCAAAAAATCCCTCAATGCCTGACAATCCGTCTCAATCTCCACTGGAAAGCCCCACAGCGTGTTCGAAAACTTGTCGAGACCAAACTTGAGTGCGGCAAACTCGAGCAGGAATGACTTGTACCGCTTCTCCGTTTTCAAGGTATGCTTTGAGGCAAATGCTAGGGGATGTAGCTTTGTAACTGACTTCCCGTTTGGCAGCACCGTCGTGAAACGCTGTGAGAGCACTGCACCAAATGCATCAGCACAGCCGTCGGTTGTCACCACGAAACTGCTCCCATCGTATTTCGGATTCCTCAAGACTGGCTCCGAGGTTAAGACTGCCTTCATTTTCACGAACGCTTCATCGTGATCCTTCCCCCATTTCCCTTCCAGCTTATGCTCCACCATTATCCTCCTATACACCAACTTTGTATACTTTGCCGGCAATTCCACATCCCTCAACAAATCCCTCAACGGCTTCTCCAATATTGTGTAGCCCTTTATCAAGTCCCGGAACCAGCTGGACAGCCCCAAGAACCTCGACAACTCCATCACGTCATCCGGCCTCTTCCAGTTCACTATGGCTGTCAATTTTGAGTGGTCCGGCTGCACCCCTTTCGGTCCCACCAATGCTCCCGCGAATACGCTCTCTGTCACGAACAGTGCCGTCTTTGCTGCCGACAACGACAATTTCCTATCCCTCACCCTCTCCAGCACTTTCCTCAACTTCCTCATCATCCCCTCGAACTCGTCATCTGCCATCCCCCCATCATCCACAAACACCTCAATTTCCCCCTCTAACAACATATCGTGAAAATGTCTCGCCACCATCTCTGCGAACCTTGAAGGCGCACCTGTCAACCCAAATGGCATGCGGATGTACCAGAAATACCCTCGCCCTTCTACGTAGAACGCAAGATATGGTCTCGAGTCCACGTGGACCACGACGGCATAGAATCCCGATGCGAAATCGAGCAACGATAGCCAACGATGACCGCTTAGCCTTTGCTGCTTTGCTCGAATGTCTCCTTGTGGCATAGGTGCGATTTCAGTGATCCTGTTCACCTCCCCAAAGTTCTGACATATTCTCCATTTCTGCAGCTTCTCCTCTGTCCCTGCCATCTCCGTCATGTTCGCTTCTCCCTCCTCTCTTTCTGGCATTGGGAAATACGGTTCCAATCCTGCTGCCACACACTGGTCATTGACCCGGTGTTGTAGCTCTGCCAACAACAACCCTTCCCCTTCATGTGCTTTTTGTGCCAACGTTGTCGGCGAGACACATTTCACCTTGTCTGGACTACATGCCTCAATAACTCCTGCCTCCAACATCTCGTCGATCTTCCCATGCAAGTATCTCTTCTGCGGTGGCGTCAACGGTCTCTGCCGGACTTTCTTTGAGAATGCTGCTCCCTCCGGTATGTCCAGCTTATGCACCGCACCCTCTACCGGAAGCACCTCACTGACCGATAGTGCGAAACAGTCCGCATACTCTGCAACTAGCACCTCCACTTCCAGTCTCTCTCCCGCCGTCAGATCGCCTCCAATCGTGACCTGCCTCAACACCTCTGCCACCCTCTCCCCCGCAAACGGATCATCTTTCCTTGTGTAGGCGCCTGCCCCAAGATTGTACATGTCCACCGGACACCCTATGTCTTCGCCCCTTTGTCCTTCTTCTACCACACACACCGGTACGTCCTCTGGCCAGTTCTCCTTCTGCCCCTGCTGATTCCTCAGCTTCCATGTCCCTAATTCATCAGATACCTCCACTGTATCGTCCTCGTATCGATGCACAACCTTGAATGCTCTTTTCAATGGCTTCCCCAACAAGAACTCCCAATTGCCGCCACTATCAAACACCTCGAATGCTCCCCATGCTCGTACTGTTCCTATACTGAATTGCCCCACCCATCTGCCCTCTCCGTTCACCAACGATCCATCTGCCAACCTAAACCTCTTCACCGACGAGCTCAACAGTCCGATTTCACCCTTCAACCTGTCGTACACCCGTTTGCACATGATTGCCGCTAATGCGCCTTCATCCCATGAGCTCCAGACCCTCACCGTCCCCTTCACCCCTTCCATGCTTATCATACACTCAAATGGCACCACCTCCTCAACAGGCCTTGTGTCATACAGATCAAAGACATCCATTTTCTGCACTTCTACGACATCATCCTTTTGTATGTCCTCCAAGCTTGCCTCTTCTTTGATCTGCTTCTGACTTGGGGTCGTCCTCCCCCCGTTTAGGCTGACGACCCGACCCCATTTCCCTGGTCTCCCTCGCCCAATGCTACCTCCTCCCTGTTCCCATAATCACTCGTCGCCACCCACTGCATGCCCACCGCTGCACCCTGACTACCCCCCAACACTCGCGTGCATACCAACCTCCATGCTTGTTCGCTTCTCATCAACTGGTTTTCCCTTGGGACTGCACATTCCGCTCCACGGTGACCAACCTTCCCACATCGGAAGCACTCCCCCGAGCACACAGGTGCTGTTCCAGGGCGCAATGGGTACGGCATGTCTTCTGTGACCCACGCTGTTGCTCCATGCTTCCTCGCCCATTCCAACTGCTGCTCCTTATGGGCCTGTCGCCCCTCCACCATGTCTGGGTGATGTGGCATTGCTGCCAATGCTGCTCGGATCTTTGCCTGCAAGTCGGGTGTGACTGGTTGCGCCGCAGGCCTCGGCCCATTCCCTGGCAACGCCCTCCTCAACTGACCACCACCGCCAAATGCTCCCCTTCCTCCGCCACCCTGTTGTTGCATATTGCCTCCGACATTCACCGCCGCCATCTGCTGAGTTAGCGCCGCCATGCTAGTTGCTGGTAATGCCTCCAGCATTTTCACCCTTGCCCTTGATTCTTCCTTTTCCTTCTGCTCTCGCATATATTCCTCCACCCCTTCCTTAACATATTCCATGTCCACCTCTCGCACAGCCGTCAAGAATGCATCCCATGATTTATACGACCCTGCCACCTTCTCCTTCAGGACCCTTGGCAGCCCCTTGATAACTTGTCCAATATAGGTCGACCCCGACTCCACTCCCACCCCTTTTGCTAACCTCACCATCTTGTCAGCCCACACGATATGCGTGTAAGTCTCCCTTCCCGCTACCTCTTCTTTCCTTCCCAGGTCCTCAATTTTTAATTTTAGACCCAACAGTTCCTCCTTGTACTCGGTTGCGGTCTTCTTGACAACTTTTGCTTTCAGCCATCTCTCCTGGAACGCAGCCTCAACGTCACTCCACTTCTTCTTCTTTTCCGCATCCAACTCGGACCACCACTCATCAGCTTCGCTATCAGCACGGAGGTAGTACTCGAACTGCTTAGCCTTATATGTCTCATCCTTGTCTCCCATGGCTCGATTGAATGAACATATGAAGTCCTGCGCATTTTCATCGGCTTTGTTGCCCCAAAAGGGTTCTACGTGAATGACCATCTTGTTGCTGGTGCTGACCCTGGTGAAACGTCCTTAAATATCGCGAGGCGGAAGGTTTCTTTTGGCCAGGTTGACTATTCTCGCGTTTTTGCTGACTATATGCGCCGAAAACTCCGAAAACGACCGATATGCGCTGACGACGACGAAATGAGTACGACTGATGGAACTGACTGCTGGATAGAAAAGACCACTCTTGTCACCAAATGGGATGGTCTCAGAATGGAAAAGGATCCAAGGTGCGCGAACGGGCGATGGAATGTATGGATTCGTTGAAAACCTCGCTCAGACCACGAAATCGTTCTAAAAATAAGCTGACTAAGCCTGCAAAGCCGTTGCACAACACGACCAACCGATCGTCGTTCTGCTTCGCTGTCACTGCTTGGACGTGGTCCTACCACTCCATCGCTACGAGCCTCCACCAGGGTTTCCTCTGGCTTCACCCTATTCAGGCATAGTTCACCATCTTTCGGGTCCCAACATACATGCTCTACCGCAGGGCTGTCAGAAAATGTCTGGTCTGGGCGTCGATGCTCCCCATGACAGGGATCTCAACTTTCACTTTCATTATGCGCTCGGGTTTTCCACCCAAACACTCGCAGGCATGTTAGACTCCTTGGTCCGTGTGTCAAGACGGGTCGATTAAAGCCATTATGCCAGCATCCTAAGCACGAATGTGGTGAAAGACCCGGCCTTGCGGCATGCTGAGTTCCTCAGTCCCAACTGATGTATACGAACAAGGGCTATAACACACCCGAAGATGCCACATTCCCCTGAACTTTTTCCACCGGTCAAAACTGATGCTGACCCGTCAACCAGAAAGTACACCAAGCAAAAGCAAGGCTGATTCCTGGCCAACGCGACTGACTTCAAG
>SDEE01000264.1:0-61505 GCA_004126415.1 Candolleomyces aberdarensis
CTAGGTATGGTACTAGTACCTGCATTTCAATTAAACAAAAGGCAAATTTGGAGATTCATTTGTTTCTGCAACAAACACATGTGTCTGTTGTGTGACTGGTGCCCAACCTCAACTTGATGGATCATATACAGCCAAGTTGCATTGATTTGAATGGGAAAAATCCATGTTAGTTAATTCAGACAACAAATAAACACCCTGTCACCTCTGTTTTCAAATTTATTTGGTTGAATGGTAGCAATGAGTGTAATGGTTAAGTCCATTACTCTGTGCACAAGTCTGTGTGCAAGTCAAGCTCCAGATCATTGGAGCTCCCTACCTCATAGCTGGCTCTCTGTGGCTTTCTCTGTCAAATTAACTCCTTACATTCTTGCTTTCCACCATCATCCCTTGTTTTTATGTCTATTTTCCATAGCCTGAAACCTTGCCTGTGACAATGAGATGGAGGACTTGTGCAAGGATCATGGTGTGTTTTTAGCTAAGGATGCAAGATGCTAATGCTGGTCACATACAAAGGTGCTTGGAGCCTCTCTGGACTAGCAACTTGATTGCTCCCACTAAGCATGAAAAAATGGGCATTGAATGTGGGACACATATCTGTACCTTCATTGATGTCAGACAATACAGACTAAGTTCTCTGTGTTCCTGTTAGCACCTCTGTGTAGTGCTCACCTCCACTCAAATTCAGTTGCACTCCTGAGTATCCCTGTGCAATCCTGCAGACCCTCTGGCAAAGTGCTGGTTCCGAGGCAATTTGACTCAGGTACATACAGCAGGTTCAGGTGCCAAGACCGTTTGCGTGGCATTTGCAGTTTGTAGGAACCGTCATATCCACCAGCATGTGTTGATGGGCCATTTGCCCTCTGCCTGGTTCATGCCGTTGATATCATTTCTCCATAGCTTAAATAAGAGCAAAGCAGAAAAGCAGATTGTCAACGAAATTAGCATCCCACCATGATCAACAAAAGAGTAAAGACGTACCTGTGGCAGATGATGGAGTCTCCAGAACGGAAGGGTAGGTCTTTTGATCTTTTTGTGCATTGAATCAAAATGCCTCGGAACATTGCCGCTCAAAGTGTTGGCCTCTTCCCACAGGTTGACAGTGTAATCAACCCAGGGATGCCCCAAGGCTGTTAAAATAGCAGCTTCCATTCCAAACATTTGCTTCTCCATTTCCAGTGAATTCATCTTCACAAAGTATCAAGACTGAGAGCTGAGAATTCAAGTCTCAAGATCACATTGACTGTCCTAATATTGCAAGGAGGAAATTGAATATATGTGTGAATTCTTGTTGACTCAATTCTCTCCATCTGACAACATTCCAAAGATTTGCTAAAAATGTGGCAACCTTACTGAATATCACCGACCAGCCTGGCTCACTATCAACAAACAGGAGCAGAAGTTGGAACAAGAGCCAATTGAAGTTACCCACCAATAGATACTAGATCTCTGAATGTCCAAAACAGATGGACACAGACACTCTGGGCAAAGGAGCAGGGAGTGTAAGCCTCACATTGTATGAGTATGATGACAGCTTCAACATCTCCCTGTAATGTTAGCAAAAAAGTAACACATTGAGACAATGGATACAAGCAAATGCTCAAGATCTGGGATAGAGAAGAAAACAAGGGATACAGAGAGGCAAAAACAAGATTGAAAACCACTCACATAAACAGGACAAGTGTTCACTGTCCTCTCAAAGTCCCCAAGCTAATCCTCTCCAAAAAACTGATTCACCATATTACCACTGCCCAGACACACGTGTCACCCAGCAACATATACCCTAAACCTAATTCATGCTTGCAGTAGCATTTGAGTAGCATTTGAGAAGGAGAAGTGGAAGATAATGGGAGGTGGGTGGACAAGGCTCCTCAGAGAATATGGGTTGTGCTGGGTTGTGTCAATATTAGGGATACACTTAATGGTAGGGTACAAAGGTGTGAATTGATGGTGTTACAAAAAATGTCAATATATCAGTGGGGCCAATAAGAGCAACAACAAAGGTCACAATGAAAGACATGTATTGGAATGCTGGAAGAAGAGTGAAAAGCAATGGGAAGGAATGAGAACAAAGCTATAATAGTCAGAGATGAAGACCAGAAAGAAGATGTACCATCAACACACAGCCAATGTAGTTGGGTCTGAGTGCTAAGTGATTATGATCTGATATTGAGAGCTGTAACCAGAAAGAATAAATCTGTTTTCAGAATCGGAAAGAGGTGAAAGAGAAAGAAGCAGAAAATGAAATTGTGTTTATCCATGAGCAATCCCAGTACACCTGCCATCAATGTGCAGCCCTCTGGCCTCTTGAAACTTGACATCTGGATTCTTAGACCCCATGAGCAAGATCCAGCTAGCCAGCCACTGTCCCAAACTCAATGCCCCTATGGAAACAAGTGAGCCAGGTGAGAGCTTCTCCCACTCTCTCTTCTTTGATTTGCCCTGTTCCTTATGATGTCAATCTGGTAGAAGCCATGACACCAGTACAGGCCATGAACAGACAAGCATGTGGCTAGGCAGATTAGTTAGACACTGGAATGACAATTTGTTGAGGTTGAAGGGGAGAATTGTTCTGAGATATGGAGGCAGCTATAAATAGCAAGAACAAATGGCAAAAGGGAGATAATGTACTGTGAAAATAGCACAAGTTAATTATGTGGTACATCATTAAGAGAAGACGCAGCCCGCACACGTTTCTCTAATGGGAAACTCGTTTCGCCTTTGTAGCATATGGTATCTTGACAAAGCCCGCTCATTTGATCCCCAGTGAGCGGTACAGTTTATTTCAGAACCCCGGAGTACTCTCAGTCTCTTGTTGTGAGATTACAGAGGAAGTCAATTAGCTCAAGTCCTGCAGATGAAAACGATATCCTGCGGTGGCGTCGAACGATTCACACTACTCAATTCGGACATGAATTTGAATTCAAGTTTGAATGCATTCGCATCTACCTATCATATCATATAGGAACGGCACCGAGTCCCAATCAGGACCTGTGCCGTTACTACCTACCTTACACATTCTCGGAACGCGGCACAACGAGTAGGATATGTCAATTGTCTTATGCATAACCCCAAAGATTCGCAGAAATCACCGACTATAGTCTCTGATCGGATAACTTGAAGTGGCGTTAAGCGGCTCAGACTCCTCAATTAGCACGAATTCGATTTCGACTTTTAAAGTGTTTGTACTTACACGGACCTGGTGCCGGAACCTATCCTATCCTTCGGAGGCGGCATCTCAAATAGGATATGTCGATGGGCTTGAACATACACCCGGACGTCCATAGAAATCATCGAGCACTTCACTGCACCCAGGTTCTTTTACCTGCCTCCTATGCGCACGACTGTCAGGGGAAAGAAGCCCGTCGGCTCTTCCCCGCCCCCTTTGAACCCAGAGCATATGGGTCGTAACACTGATTGCTATCTCCAGCTCGAGTTCTGTGCTCCACATCCAACACATAAGCAGCTCCTTGACCTATTAAGCACCGTTTTTATGCCTTTGTAGGCGCACTTCCGTACTCCAGCATTCAGAGCCGTCTCAATACCATATGTCATTCACGCCCAAATTGGCTCTAGGTGCCAACGATGTGAGCGGCGGAGGGTGAAAACAACGACACAGCTGCCGGAAGCCAGGAATACCCGGAGCCAGGAAGGTCGCCACTACTCGGCATTGCTCGGCAAGGGACACCACCATCGAAAGCGCCTCCACCAATCATCACCAATAGTCACCGTCCCACACCAGCATACAACAGAAGTTGGTATATCCACTTCGGTACGCGGAATAGCGGCGAGACTTGGGAGCAGCCGGTGAAGGTTAGTAGTAGCAATTGCTGCTGAATGTGTATGCCAGGCGTATGTAGCTGTTCCCTGATCCTTTTGGTCGTTCCCTAGCAGTGTCATCTCATGTGATAACCTTGTACTGGATTCGAGTATGTCGCCTTGCACACCTTGAATAATATTAGGCCCGGCCTGATATATATTTGGAAGACGGCAAGTTCAATTGCCAATGCTCTGTCAAGTGTGATCAGAGCTGTTGGTGCTTTGCTAGTATTGTCGTTGCGGTGCTTCTGCGTTTCGTTTCCGCGTCATGATTATCCCTCTCAAAACAAGTTGTTTCCCATAGTCGATGCCAGAGGACGCGGCTCATGCGTCACTGGCGTTCGAGGATCGCAGAGCTTCTCAACCAGTTTATCATAAAATTAAAAGCAAGTTGCGAGCTCGGGGATTCGAATACAACCAAAGTCGGTGCTCATGCGGACACACTGGATGATTATATTTTAAGAGTGACCCGGGTCCAGAGGTCCCGAGACGAGTCTTCGACTACACTTTACCTTCAACATAGAAGTTGAATGGATTGAGTTGGCTAGCATACCAGGCTCCGATGGAATGAGGCATAAATTCTCATTTGTTGTAAGCTGCGTTGTGCGAAGCGGGTCTGGGCCGGTCATTATCTTGGAGAGCGGAGTGCTCAAGTATCGCGACTCCAAATTGGACAGTTGACGTGATAATCGGTGTGGGGAACTATTCGGAGCTTGAGAAGTGGTGGTTGAATCAGCCTGAAGCGCGAAGCACGGAAGTGACTCTACAATTTCATAAAGGGCGGCCTTTTATCGATCTGGACACTGTTCATGTCGTCACTGTATCTGGCAAACAATACCTATTACAGTGGTATATAAAAATATATAACAACGTATACAAATTCATGTAAATACGGTGGCATTTTAATAAACCTTTCAGTACATCTTAGACTTACTGTCGACGCAGGTAGGTTTCCTGACATGCTGTGTGGTGGAGGTAGAGCATAGGATTCGGGCCAGCTTCTGATCATATATTCTGAGCCCAACGGAGTGCAGAAGAACCGACAGCTGCTCGTGACAAGGATCTGGTTCTCAGCGCCTATGGTCGGTGATTTCTGCGAATCTTTGGGGTTATGCATAAGACAATTGACATATCCTACTCGTTGTGCCGCGTTCCGAGAATGTGTAAGGTAGGTAGTAACGGCACAAATCCTGATTGGGACTCGGTGCCGTTCCTATATGATATGATAGGTAGATGCGAATGCATTCAAACTTGAATTCAAATTCATGTCCGAATTGAGTAGTGTGAATCGTTCGACGCCACCGCAGGATATCGTTCTCATCTGCAAGACTTGAGCTAATTGACTTCCTCTGTAATCTCACAACAAGAGACTGAGAGTACTCCGGGGTTCTGAAATAAACTGTACCGCTCACTGGGGATCAAATGAGCGGGCTTTGTCAAGATACCATATGCTACAAAGGCGAAACGAGTTTCCCATTAGAGAAACGTGTGCGGGCTGCGTCTTCTCTTAATGATGTACCACATAATTAACTTGTGCTATTTTCACAGATACAAGATCCAGCGCTATGACTGAGATGTAGACAGAGGTGTGAGGGGTATAAAAGCCAGCTTTAAACGAAGGGAAAAGACAAGACATCGTTCTCTCCCAGTTGTTCTACTGTCTTACACCCATCAACACCAACTCTTTCTACTCAATACTCTCAACACAAGTCGATAAAATGAAGTTCATCTCAGCTGTCACTATGGCCACTACCGCCGTTCTGCTCCAGAGCGTCGCGTTGGTTTCAGCTCTCGACATGCGCTTCTGGCCTACGCCCAACTGCTCTGGGGGCTTCCTCCAATGTGGCAATCTCCCTGCTGGAGTTTGCTGCTTCTCGTCCTCGAGCCCTGCTGCCTCGATCCAGTTGACCAGCACCGCTGGGGTGGCGTGGGTGTTACTCTTCATCATCTCATGGTAGCTCGCTCGCTCATTCGATCTCTTGCTGACAACGATGCAGTGACTTCTCCGGCTGGGGAGGCCAAAACTGCCAGGCGCCTCTTTCAGTCCGAAGCTCTTCTTCCGGATGTGTCCCTGGAAGCTTCGCTAGTACGTTACCACGCGCATCTGATACCCTTATTGATTCATGCACTGACCATCGGACTTGTTATTACGCTACTAGTGCTCTCCGGAAACTGGCGTAGCAGCTCCCGTATCGCAGCTGCTGCTTCCGAATCGAGCTCCACCGACTGTGTCGAACCCGACAGCTTCGGATACGTCGACGAGACCGGCAAAGCACACGTCGCCAAGATCACCGAGGCCAACAAGAACAAGATCTACGGGGCCCTCGAGAAGGGTGATGTCGCTGCTCTCAGGACCGAGGCGGCTGCTGCTGCCTAGGTGGCGAGTTGTCAAAGACTGGAATGTATAAATTTCAGGTCCTCAATGTGGGCTTGTTAGCGATGTGTCCCTTCATGTACAATACTGTGAATGGGTCGTATGGACTCTGTGATTGTGTTTTATACTATGGCAGTGTCCGACCAATTCAGAAACTGCCCGGCGTGAACAGGGTCTTCAGCGAGGATCTCGCCCGCTAGCTTACCTGCGCGGCACTGGTGACTCAACGGTCAGAATCAAACTGTGATTAACAGAGCACACAGAATACTGAGTTCGCATCCAGGAGACATTGTCCTTACAACATTTGCCAACGGCTGCATAATCCACAAGCTTCTTGGAATGGGCTACTGCATCCGCGGTACGGTGTGGAAAGCCGAGAAGGGCTCAAAAAGTATTTCGAGGGTTGTGTGTGAAGAAGGGAAGGCTATTCCGTTCTTTCGCCTCCTCTCATTCTGTTGCGAATCGTCCTTGCTTTCCTCTCCCAATCCTCGTTCCGGAAAGCCTCAGCATGCTGTGAGAGTTTTGGTTGACCATGCACTGGAAAACATCGACTTTGGTGCACGAGGAACCCGTCAAATTGCATTAGAACCAGTTCAAATAGTTACAAGTCCGATGTCGAAGACGTCACCCCGAAGCGCAGAGAGTGCAGTGGGGCACAATGTATCATGAAGAGAGGGTCTGCACTTCGCAAAAGGGACGAGGAATAGCCTTGGCATGTACAGCTACATGGACGTTCGCCAGTACTGAAAGGGGTGGGGCGAGGCCGTCGAAGACCGACTTCGCAAAAATAGCGGAAATTTCGATTCTGACGGACAGGTGAGGGGCGTACACCTTCTGATAGTGTCAAGCTGAAAGGTAAAGGGTTCCGATCGACAGTCTCGTTCAACATCGTGCTTGATCCCTTCTCCGTTTACCAAGCGCGAATCTCACAAACACACTCTTACCGAAGACGACGATGTTCCACATTTCCAAGCTCCCTTAAATACCCCCTCCGCTGAAAAATTCACATCCAAGCGCTCTCACTCGCACACTCACGACAGGACCAAAAAAGACACATGTGACAGACTCGGACGCGCATGTCCACCTCAAACGACCGATCAAGATGCAGGTTCGAGTGATTCGCATGGGGGTTTGTTCAGACTCTCATCACCCTAGTCAACTTCATTGTCAGCGGAGCGGTCGCTGCCCAGACTTGGGGCGGTGGAAAGAAGACAGACGACATCAATCCCGATGGGAGCGTACAACGCTGGACCCACTAGAGATCCTTATTCACATGGCCACGTACCGGCCCGGTGCAGGAAGAGCTAGTCAAAGAGAGATACGAGTCCCTAGATCTGGGAGTGGCAGCGGGAATGGGAGGCGCGTCTGCTGGATCGAGCTATGGCTCAGAGGCGTGATTTGGGCGTGGGCATAAGATACGATACAAGGGAGTGGACTGATCTTCCCAGCCTATAACTCTCACAAAGGACCCTCTTTCTGGTACGGCTTTGGATGGAGTCGTCATTTCTCGATCACTGTCACCTTATTTATAACGTTCACATGCGAGCCGGCCGCCATCGACTCGACCAGGTTCCAAACCTGAGCGTCGCCACATATTATGGAGATCATTTCCCTCTCAACACCGTTTGGCCCAATTCGAATATTTCCTGACCTCACAGCCAACCAATGTTGAGCGCGAAGGCAAGATGGACCTTTCCATCCACGCGTTGACATTCTCGACCTCTCATCAACCGTATGGTCCTCGGTTCAGTTGACGACGATTCCCTGCTCAGGGTCTTTCTCCTACCTTTCAGACCCGGACTCGAAGGAGCCGTATTTTCATAGCCCATAGTAAGCTCGGGCTGATAATCCACTGTCATAGTGAGTCTATCTGTGTGCTACACACGCTTATAATCAATTCATGAATTTTGCTTGGGACTATATTGAGTTGACTTCGTTCAACGGTCAACGGCCCACGATGTGAGACGGTCAACTGACCGAGGGATTGTTTACACGCTGAATTGTGGTAGTGTGGAACTGTGGCTGTTTGGTCGCACACTTAGTATTCGGAACTTACCTCGGCCAACTCGGTACGCAATATTTTCCAAACATTCACGTATGGGATATTGACTCGGGTGCACCAACCAATCAGGTCATTACATCCAAACCCGGTAGAGTCTGAAACGGGGTATCTACTCAACGTACGTTGGGCCAAAGATACGGTACCGCATATGTACGTGTCTTTAGCTCACCGGGCCTCTCTCGGATGTGACTCTCTTGTGGTGTTAGCGATGGTAGTCCTCGAGCTCGTCTCTATGATCCTCTTTTCAACATATACTGCGACGTACTCGAGGCGGCGTCTTGTTTTTTTCTGCTTAGTACGCAGCTGGTGTAGGGTCTCCCACGATTTTACTCGTTCGAGGCCGTTTGCATGAGTCTTCTTGACAATTGCGCGGATCGTGCATATGTTCTCCGCACTCTGGCACCTAGCTATTAGGCCGCCTTTCCGTTAGGAAGATTCCGACGCTACGTGCAATACGGTAGGCGAGAATTGTGACTCCGTTTATCATCTTCGTGGTGACAATGACGCTGTTTGTTGGAGCGATGGGGATGATCATACCTGTGAATTACCTGAATTTGCCCTCTCAACTTCAATCTCTTGCGAGCTAACTTGACCTAGGTGTTCAGGAAACGATGGGCTAGATTCCGTTTCATTTCGCTTTCGATGTTTGTTTGCCTTCAGATCGCAAACGAACGTTCCAAATTGGCCGTGCCCTCCCACTCCCGACTGCTCTTTCGCCAGTCTTTTGGAAGGTCTCGACGCTGGCATTCACCTTCGTTTGGGTGTTTGGTCGGATATGCCACCAAACAAATATCAAAAGCAGAGCATGGCCGATCATTTCCTTCACAGCTGTAACACATTAACTTGCTTGTTGATGCCCCGTTAATGCTTCCGACGGAAGTTTGGTCAAGCGAACGGCGTGTGTGCGTCTTGGCGTGAAATGCTTGCAAGACTGTATCCGTTCCTCCATATCAGAGGCTCGGGGGCCGAACCAGGCAACACTTTCAGGGTTAGGACGCAACTGATGGAACTGGTTTCACATAGTTTCGTATTTCGTAGAATGGTACCTACGGCGTCCTGTCAGGGCGATCAATTCCGATTGATTGATTTCGACCGAGGTAAAGAAAGGAAGGCTGCATACATATCGACGCTGGGTCTGAATTCTGGAGTCAGGGACCTCGCGATTTTAAGATCCGCCAATGGATGACATACGAGTCCTTCCGATTACGCTGGATAAGCTCAAGCCCGTGGTATGACAATTATCTGACATGACTCAACCCTGCCAGCGTTTTGACCCTGCTCCTCTCCTCCAAACTTTCAGCTTTCAATCTTCCCATTGGTTGGCTACTATCGACATATCTCTCGGATGCAAATCAAGGGATAGGTCATTACGAATCGTGTGGAGACGGACCATATGACAGAAATAGATGAGTACGTGATAACGAGCCGATCGAGGGGAATAGACTTTCAAGGTTTGTATTGCGTTACGTTAGGCTTTGCACAGCAGCGCTCCCAACTCGTTCCCAACGGTGACCTCTCAGTCGCTCAACTTCGTGCACTGGCGTGTACTGATAATCCAGTACGCCTATAGAGTCTCATAAAGCAGACTTCCACGAGTTCACTGTCCAATGTCGCTGTAACGTTCAAACTTCCTAACGTTCCAGAGCTATACCCGAACAGGATTGTGCCACGTAACATGACGCGACTTATGGGACGACGTCCCGGTCCATTCAATTGCGACACACATATATTTACTAGCGTGGATTCATATTCTTACTTAAACCTTCCTTGCTTTCCTTCACGTCCATGGCGGGTGGGTCTGCCGATTCATGCACTGGGACGCAGGTGTACTCGCTTGTCGGTCTCATTCTCGAGGTAAGCAACTTTCTTCGTCTCATTGCGTTCGTCGGCTGACTCTTGATGCAGTTTATAATCTATAGTGAAGTTCCACGAAAAACATCTGTTTGGAGCTGCAGCTGACATCAACACAGGCGCTTATCTCATCTTGTTCTTGGGTTCGTGTGCCGGCCTGGTGAAAAATTGGAAGCGAGGATCCAGGGTGCGTTGTATTTCGATAGCGTTTGGAAGGCTTCTGATCTCCCGCAGGTTTTCGTTATTGGAAATGTCGTCTTGTTTTCGCTGGCCACTTTCGACACCTGTTCGTTCTAGTCCCCCAGCGGTTATACGACGTCCCTCACCTACTCTTATTCCAGGCATCAAGATATACACAATCGTATATGCACATGGTCACCCTTCAGTCGCAGGTGAAGCCGTTACCTGTGCCTTGCAACGATGGGGTCGCTGGGATACCTTCACGACTGCCGTGACCCTCAATATCGTTATCTGGATCATGGACATCTTGGTGGTGCGTCGGAATCACGCTCATGCTCAAGCTTTCTCATTCAAACTCTGACCGGATCTTGGCTCCCGCAGATATACCGATGCTTTATTATCTGGGGAAGCAGCTGGTCCGTCATCATTCTGCCATGTATCCTCCTTTCTGGTAGCATCGGTGAGTATTTGTGAATTTTGAGGTATGTAAACTCATCATGCACACCTAGCCATAAACTCGACGATCCTCAGCTGGTTCGCACATCCCGACGAGCTCAATCACCTGCTTCCGGCTATCAAAATTATGCTCCACATGTGCTATCCCGTGAGCTTCGCCGTAAACTTTCTGACAACAGGCCTTATTGCGTTTGCGATATTGCGGCAACACCATAAATCGACAGCGACGGGAATCAATTTCGCCACTGGATTTTCCCTATTCTATGTCGCTCGCGTCATCATCGAAAGTGCCTTGATATACACCTTGCAAATACTAGTCCTCTCCATTCTTCACCAATTAAAGCATCCAGCTGTTATCATCTTCCAGTGTACCCTTACACCCAGCGTTGGTGCGTATTCTCAATTCTCTTCCTTGAGTTTGCATTAACCATGCTTCGCAGGTCTGACATTTTCGTTGATGGCTGTGCGTATCGATGTCGCTAGGTCTCAAGAACGATCTGGTTTGCGAAGCAAGTTTACGTTTGCAGTGTTGCACACGACTTCCACTAGTACTTCGAATTCCCAATCCACTAAATCACACTCAGATTGGTCAACTGTAAACTCCAGGTCGGATAAGATTATTGGCGGTGATACGGTTTGACCAGTGAAGAATTACCACATAGACTAATTACTGTTCCCCGTACTTACACTCTCATTTTGGCAAATGACAATCATTTACAAACTCTAGACCGTGCTATACCATCTGAGCCAGTTGAACTTGTGCATTAATGGACGTTGACCGAAGTACGCACTGTACCATTTAGGCTTCCACTTGTGCTAGAGCGGGTATTTCAAGGTGGGTTCGGTGCTGCAGAACCACGAAGGCCATGTTTCGGTATTTATCTTTCAAAAGTGGTAACATCAGCCCTCCTGGCACGAATTGCGCCCCTTTCGGATTTCGGATTAGCAATTTGGCATATACCACAGCATCACGACATGCCGGGCTGCTTGCGCCCAGACCATGGTCTGTGCGGGTCCACTTCAATGTGCAGCGGCTGGCCAGGTGTTAGTAGGAGCACTTCCAACGTAAAGAGCGGCACCAAATCCTCGGAAGGTAGGCACGCATACATAGGCAAAAGACGCATGCAAAATACACGTTTGACTATGCGATACATTTGTGATGTACATGATAGTCTATCATTAAACGATCGACAAGACTCTAGGCCTGGATATAAATACAGAAAACTTATTCAAAGCACCCATCACCACGCTCAACGGACCCAACACCTCCACTGAGATGTCAAGCTCGTCGCCACAGACCTTTAATAAATCAGGATAATTCCTTTTTGTTACCGCCGAACGTAGAACAGCGCGTTCCGTCGAATCCTCAGAGGCTGTACGAGGTTTACTAGCGTAGCTCAGAAGAGAGAAACTTGGGGCGTCATTGGGATACGCCCACTCGCTGCTCTCAGATTGGAGGTACACAGTAGAAGTCGGATCTGAAGTCGAATTGTTGATAGCAAATCGAAGATATCGGCCAGGATGGTCTTCGTACGTCCCGCCACCTTCCGAACATTTGGCCACATAGTAGTCAAAGCCAACTTGATCCAGTGTTTCCTCCTCAGCATTCCTCACCAGATCTTCGTATCTAGCTGAGCACCCAACGAATCTCCTCTGCGTTGTGCTCAGGACCAACGTCTTCAAGACCGGCGGGAAGGGGATGGAACCCTCAAACGCGTTGTAACTCGTGTTCGAAGCCGGCGACTTCGGGTCTTCAATATACTCCACAACCTGAAGCGTTTGATTGGATCCTTCTGGGGTGTAAAGCTTGAAGTCGTACAACTTCACGCGACGGGGAGGGTAGAGTCCGGTAGGGCTATCAGGATCTGTTATATAGATCGATATAATTGCCGCCTCCGAGGCATTGGGTTGACCATGGAGATGGATCTCGACGGGGTACGAGTTGCAGTCGTTCTTCCAGTGCCACTGCAAATTTGAGGCTCCGAGTTAGACCTTCTGATTATGATTATGGGCGATGAAGGAATGCAATTCGTACCTCTTGGGCTAAGGGGAGTGCCATGTACGGCACGAAGACCGGGCCCACACATAACATGGCCGTAAATACGAGTGAGAATGTGAATGTTGCCAAGCGAAGAATGCGCGAGTGTCGTGAAAGTATCCCCTTGTATTCCAGGGGGAATCTGGGATATTCCCGAAGTTGAAAGGGTTTCATTCCAGGTTCAGGTGTTGTCGCAGGGTAAGCAGTCGGGAAGGGGGACCACATGCGGAGGAAGTCGAAGAACGCGACTGTGAGGAAGATGCAGACGACGGTACAGAAGTACCCGTTTATGAACACTTTTCGGCAAGTATTACGTCAGTCATTGATCCTTGAGTCGTGAGCGTGTCGAACGAACTTACTGCACACAGAGTACGGCTTCCAGTTTCTATGAGGTTCGTTGATCTGGTTTCTGTTGTTTGGCATTGTACCTGCTAGCACATAGAACACGATCCATACGGCGTGGAGTCCAATATATGCGAAGCATCCCACAAGCGCTGGTTAAGAGGATACCATCAGCTTCGCCGGCTTCAAGAAAGGAAGAATAGGATTTGTCGAGATGGACATCGACACTTACTAATGAGCCATCTTCGTCGTGACCAATAGAAGTAGTCCCGGTTCAGGTTCTCCCGGGTAGTAGACCACTCGTCTCTACCAGTGACGATGAAACATACTCCTTGAGAGACGAATAACGGGCTGTGCTTGCTGAAATCCTTGATATCGCCTCGGTGGTCAAATACAATCTTTCCGAAAGACCACAAGCCAGGCAGGGGGGCGAATAAGGAAAGGACTTGGCCATATGAGATTTGCTTTCTATCGAAGACTAAGGCCTTGGATATTCCAAGTGTCCAGCTCCAGTGGACGCAGAATAGGAACCAGACGAGCATCGTTGGATGACTTGCGATGATAACGGCCCTGTACATTACGGAGCGGAGTGGAACGGTCAGCATCATCATCAAGCGTCTCTAGGGTACGTTTGAAATCGCGACATGACTCACCATGAGACCTTTGGAACCCTCCAGCCAAGGTGAAAGTACTCCTTGGCTAGCCGCAGGCGCCGTCTTCGTATTGACTCCTTCGCGAAGTTAATATCTTGCATCGGCTTAATGCATTCCGATATAATTTCTTCACGATGACGAACGAGGTAAACGGCCCAAATCCACATCCCGAGCAATGATATTAATCCCAGCCCGTGTCTCTTTGATAAGTCATCCCACAGATCCCTGCGGCCAAGAACGTCGAGCACTCCAGTGAAAGATGAGACCAAAAGGAATTCCATGAACCTTGGAATGGTCATTCCTTTGCAATGGTAGCTGTTGCGGAAGGCTGTCGTGGAAAACGATGTGACGAGACTGACTGAGAGCCAAAGGAATGGTAGGATGAGTCCCATGATAAGGATGAGCACGCGTGCTTTGTAGGAGGGGATCTTCTTGAACAGTGATGTCTCCTTGGGACGGAAAAGGTAGAGCACGCTCGATGCCGATGCGTAGATCGACATGGGGGACGCAGTCACTGCAGCCGCAAAATGCGCGTCGAATAGACTCAGGTTTTCACTGTGGATACTGCTGAGGGTGGCCACAAGAATAGGGATTGTTTGGGAGAACAGTAGGAAAGTGGATGGGGTAACGTCCGGGGACCACACGACCAAGACGGCTGCATTAACCATCCTTATAGTTAGCTATTGAGCCTTCACCGGCGAGAATTCTGGCTGCGCACGTAGAAGTGTGTTTATAACAATGTCTGATGATATGCGAATGATTAGAATGTTCTCTCCCCTGGAGAAAGACACGACGGTTACTGACTTGAAATCGCAGTGCACGCTCCTCCAACGTCCGGGTTCAAATTTCTGTTATCGTATTCGTTTGAAGAACCCAGGTAGGTCTGAGCATCGAAGCAAAGCCCTGTATCGTTGTTAGCCATGGCGATGGTTAACGGACACACGGGGTGAAGGGTGTTCGTGTGAGGTTCGCCTTGTTGCTGACTTGGGATCCGACATTGAAAAGGCAGGACGTAGGACCCCTTTAAAGCCTACGAATGAATTGGGAATACAGTTGACGATCAAGTAAACGGTCGAAGGTGGCCAACAATCGGAGCGTGTTGCATCAGTTACGCAGCTGATCCCGCAAGTTGGCAACGATCGAGCTCTCTTGGAGCTCGACTAAGAAAGGTGTTGTTCATCTTGTGCAGTTTGGGCGTAATACGGACTGCGGTGAGACGACGATGGGAAGAGGCATCTCTGACCTCGATGCTGTACAGATTCTTACCAGAGGAAGCGTCATTGAGATGTAGCATTGGCAACCCGCCCTTCCTTATTAGGACCTTGTGGTGCCGATATACGTACTAAGGCCCTGGAGGCAGTTCAAGTGCCCTGGCCCTCGTCATCCTATTTCAGCCCATTGCTGTGTAAGGGGCGGGCACGGGGAATGAGGCCGTGAGAATTTATTCGGGATTGAAAGGAATAGACGCAGGGTCCAGAACCGTACGTTTGGACCAGGGACAGCGGCGTTGACACACAGCTACAGCATCCCAGCATGTACGAGAGCCAGTTCTTCCTTAAATTCTCCACTAATGCGTCGAAGAGATCATACATGAAATTTTAAAGGAATACGTCCAGGACGAGAAGCTGATATGAATGCACGCCAACTGAATTGACGCGTCGGATATTCACAGAATTCACGACGCAGAAGCCTCGTGGCTTCTATTCTTTGCCAGTGTGTGGTCATTCGGATAATAGATGCGTCATGAGCAAGTTACCCCGCTACGTGCTTCGTTTCACATCATATTCGGGTACGGGCGCTAAACCCGTAGGTTCCTAAGCGACGTAGGCGCCCATATGATACCTTGTCTTAAGCGGTGAGCAGAAATCTCGACGATGCGACAACACGAACGAAAAGCGGGCGCTGAGGGTCCGAGGCTAAGAGCATCGCAGATACGCCACATACCGATACAAAGTATATATCTCGAACGCTCGACGCGGAGCTAGGCGGTCTTGATCATAGGTTCAAGGTTTGACAGTCGCCCAAGCCACCTACGGGGTTTTCTTCCGGCTGAGTGTACAAATAGGGGGGATCCCGCAGATATCTCTGTAAAATAGGGGAGAGGGGGGACGGAGGTGGGTTGCGTGGGTGCAGGGCTAAGGGTATTACATAGCGAGTGGTACAGATTGGCCCCCACTAACTCCCGGCCACGAGCCCCGATATGCCCGATAGAATCTCACTGAGGCCCAGACGGGAATCTTCCGTTGTCAAGCCTTCTCACTCAGCTCAAAAGCTGTACCTGGAGAGGCTTTGCCAGCTTCAATGGAAAAGCCATGGTGAGGAATTCTTTCGTAAATTTCTTGGATTTCAGTCAATTTGAGGTATTTTCCGAAAGTAGCGGACAGATTTGGGTCCGGGCACTGGAGATTTTCGGTATGATGAGGAGCACGACAAATGGGGTTAGAGGGTGTTTTCCTGGCCGCTGAGGCGACTTTCACCGCAGGACCGGTGCGGTTAATCCGTGGCACCCATTGCCGCCACAAGGTGTTAGACAGACTCTGTGGGACCGATGAGTAATCACTTTGGGACCGTTGGGCTAACGGTAGAAATACAGGACCATGTTTCGTCCATGGACCGTCAATGTGATCCCCACACTGAGCCAGTGTACGTGTGGCGGTTTGACCACCTTCCTGCGTCATCTGGTCCTAGCGTCAGCGAGCACAATGCACCTTTGCATCCCAAGGCCTTTGGTTCTCCTCTCTCAATCCCAACAAGCCACCTGTTACAGTAGATTCAGGACCTTGGTGCGCCTTTCAACGCGTTCATTTACGGGTTCTCAGTTCTTTAATTGTCGTCACAATGCTCCCCTTTCTTTGACCAGAGAGTCCGTGCAACTTACGTCGACTCTCTTCCTTTGGCTTCCGATTTTGCTCTGTACATTTACTTGGTCTATAAAATGTCTTCCCTGGACACCATTTACCACATCCCTTGACATCCCCCCAGAAGCGATCTACCATGTCTTCCATCCCCACCTGCGGCGTTTGCTACACTGAGGTCCATCCTGTGGATAAGCCCGCTAAACGCATCGTTTGCGGTCACGTCTTCTGTACCGAATGCATCACCCGACTCATCTTCCAAATGCGACCTTGCCCTCTCAAGTGTCGATCCGGTGCCCGCCTCCGCTTCCGTGACACTCGCACTTTGCACTTCTCCATCGTTCCCACTACCGAGCGTGACGACCGCAAGGCTGTTGCTGAGTAAGTCTCTCGGTCGGCGCTGACAGTTTCTTGCTTAATTGACGATCACCTTACAGCGTAGTCAAAGCTGTTGCGAGCGAACTGCAACACCTCGAATCGTCAGCAGAGGAAAATTCGAAGCGCATCAAGACTCTTGGCCATCGCGTTACCAACCAATTATCGACCTTAAGTCGTTTTTCCCCAATCCATCGGTCAGGACTCGCCAACCAGAAAGACGTGATGCAGAAGATTTGGAATGCCGAGCGCCTCTTGCAGGCCGAAGTTGAGCGTGAAAAAACTCTTCTGGGAGAGTTGGAGGCTGCTCAGCAGAAAGTGCGTGCTCACCCGACAGACTACGGTCATCATCCTCATTCTGACTGTGTCCTTAGTTTCTCGAGCTTTCTCAAGCTTGTGGCTCGGTTAAGTATGGTCCGTCTGAGTCCCTCGACTTCCTTGCAGGTACGCCGATATCAATGACTGGCTGACCTTCCGTACACGACGCTCAATTGTCTCATAGATCTCTCTTGCGCTATCCGTGGTGTCAAAAGGTCCCGAGAAGGGCTTTTCGAGTACGACGAGCGTCCATCAAAGCGTAGGCGCATTGCATAGCTGAGAAAACCACATTAGGTTTGCTGGAATTTCGATGATACTCCCTTCATGATGTACTTTATTTCGTGCAAGAGTTATTTGTTGTATATCAGAGATTCACTCCTTCATGTACGATTCATGTGTATGTATGATATGTCTTTGTTTTACTGTATGTCTAGAGCCTCTTGTTCTGATCTCGCTGCCTGATCCATGTGCAGCCAATATTAATTATATGTCTTGCTCAGCCATAACGCACTCGTTCTCCCCGATACAACGGTGATCCGACCTTACCCCCACGTGATCACTGTCGCGCTGCCCGACTCTTGTCTCTGGCGTTCTCTCGCAGTACGTATCATAATCCATGCCTCCAGTCTATGACCATCTGTGTGTTTGCGCGAAATGTATCGCAAGCGACCCAGGCGGTCTCCTAGTCTCTGCCCGGACACACCAAATTCACCAGATGAAGCGGGCCTTTGAGCCAAGTTCAGACGACAGGGTCGCTGAATTTGCGCCAATGCAGCCTCAGGCGGGGCATGAAGACCACTCACCTACAACTTCCACAGCCCACCCCTCAACGACGCAATCCTCCCCCGCATATTCGAACCATCGATCCCTTACGGATCCCCGATTGGAATTACAGCAAATCCGTTACGATCATCTTGCTAGACCCTTTATCCGCCCCCTCAAACTCGAATTTGCTGGTCGACCTAAGATTCCAATTGTTCCAAACGATGGAAATCATCGTTACGTGTACAAAGGAATATTCAACTCTACCCCTTACGATCTCCTCGAGTGCCCCACCAATGCGCTCTTCCTGAGGCAAGAAGCTCAGATGCACGATTGGGTGAACCGAGTACGCCATCTGAAGCAGCTGCACGACGACGCAAATTTCCTGTTATGTTGCCAATCTGTGGAGAAGGATCTTACCTCCAGTCTGGATCGCTTGTTTCAGTGGAAAATAGAAATCTATTTTGAGCAACACGTCTCCCCGGAGAAGAATTCGGTTTCACCTCTTCCAACAGTCGAAACCAGTACGTCAGCTCTTTTAATTCCAGGGGCATAGACTGACCCCAAAGCCCAGCACGCTATCTTCAAATATACGATTACGACGGGGGCGATCCTCTTTACAACCGTCTCATTTTACCTGGAATACTGCTCGTCCTAGTTCTCCATCTCGTTTTCAACGGATCCCGCGGCCTTTGTGAAGTTGTTCTCGCCCTCCTGCACGATCAGCTTGACGGTCTTCAGGGACTTGTCACTGATCAGCGCCTGGAGCATCTTCAAAGAATCCTGCCCAACACGATCAAGGGGGCTCTCGGGGTTTTCGAATTTGATCCAGTTGTTCGTCGTTTCGTGGTCTGTTCCCAATGCTATGCGATCGTTCCCAAGACAGAAGACTCCCCTATCCTTTGCCAGTACAAGGAAACACCAGCTTCACCTCCATGTAGCGCCAAACTCACCAGAACAGACCATGCGACAACGGGGATGGAAACGAGACGTCCTATCAAAGAATACCTGCATCAAGACTTTCGCGAATGGCTCGGTCGATTTCTCTGCCGTCCAGACATTGAAGAAATGCTCGATAGCAGGAAGACAACATCCAGACAGCGGAAAGCAGCGCTATCCCAGGCCAATGTCACAGTCCATGACATTCTAGAGTCGAAGGGCTTGCAGGAATTTTCCTGGCCAGATGGGAAAGCGTTCTATGACTGTCCTGACAACGAATTTAGGTTGTTTTTTGCCCTTTCAGGCGACGGTTTTAATCCCCTCTTTAATAGGGAAGCAAAACAAACCGTTACTTCAACCGGCCTGTACCTATTCTGTCTCAACCTACCCCTCGAAGAACGTCAGAAACCGGAGAACGTGTATCTGGCAGGAGTTATCCCAGGACCTGACAAGCCATCAGGTACCCAGATAAACCACTACATCTCGCTCATCGTCGACGATTTCCTCCCCTTTTGGAACACCGGAGTGCGATATACGCGTACCTGGAAACGGCCCACTGGCGCTCTATGCCGCACCGCAATTGTGCCTGTCTTGGCTGACGCACTCGGCGTTCGCCAACTGTGTGGTTACGGCTCTGTCACCTCCACGTTTTTCTGTACGTTCTGTTGGCTACCACTCAGCAATGTGGAGAACTTCAACAAATCGTCTTGGCCGCAGAGAGACCTGGAGACTCACCGCTTTTGGGCCGAGCAATGGAAGGAAGCAGACAGCGTAACGAGAGAAAGGTTGGTAGAAGATCATGGTATCCGTCACACACCCCTGCTTCGTTTACCCTATTTCGATCCCCCCAAGTACTCGATTGTCGACACCATGCACAATTTTTTCACCGGTATCCTCCAAAGGCACTGTCGCAATATCTGGGGGATGGATATTGAAGTGGAAGATGGCAACGGAGAATTTCCCCCTGGTAGTTCTCCTCCCCTGCAGCCATCTCTTTACGCTATGCGTGAAGCTAGGAAAGCACTGCAACTTGGCGACGTTGCTGCTCTCACAAAATCGCGCAAAGACGCTCTGTGGTACCTGTGTTTGGACTTGGATCGTCGTCGTGGTCGAAACAAGAAGGACTTAATTCGCGAATTGTTGCGATGGGTAAGATTAGAGCTCTAACATATTTGAGTTGGCTTGTACTGATGTCGGTTTCAGAGAAAGGCCCAAGGTCCATTTATCACTGACCCACGCTGGGAAGACACAGAGACAGCGGAGGAGACTGCTGCCCCCTTTGATCCCCTCTTCCGAACCTACCAATCGACTCTGCCAGTGACCTCTCTTCCATCACAAACGGGGCCGCAACTAGGAGGCGCCATTGGGTATTCAGCTGATGCCACACCTCTCACATCCTCGTCGTTTAAAAACCTCTTCCTACCGCGTCGGGATGCCGCCGTACCCCCGCAAGTGCTCGTCACGGTAAGGTTGCCCGCAGAAGTCTCCGCTGACAAGCTGGATGCGGGGGAGGATCTCCTTTCGAGAGGATTGAAGCTGAGTGCACTTAGCAATGATGTTCTGGTAACGCTTTGTGTGCGTCGAGGAATCGTACTTCCCACGAAGCCCAGAAAGAAGGATATGGTAACCGCTCTGGATACATGGGTCGGTCGCGTTTCCTCTTTTTTTTTCCCCGCTTGCCTGAATGTGTCTGTGTCCCTTGCCCCCTTTTTTAGAGGAGCAACCATGGAGTTTCAGTCAAGACAAAGAAGCATGCACGGCCAAACACAGCCGTTCTCGGTAGCGTCATTCTCAAGGCAGTCGGTGACGATATGCAGAAGACAATGGTTCCGCGCTGGATCAGCCCTGCTCCAATTCGAGCAGGCCAGAAGAAACATGGGAAGCTGAGTGCCGATCAGTGGCGGGTGTTTTGCGGTATCCACCTCGCCGTGACCTTGATTCGTCTCTGGGGACGTCAACCTGAGGACTCGCGATGGTATAAGATGCTGATTAATTTTCTCGACCTCGTGAAGGCAGTTGAAATCGGTAGCATGTTGGTGACGTCCAGGAATCATATTGATGAATACGAGACGCTCATGACCCGATACCTTGTAACGATGAAATCCCTCTACAAGGAGGCTCGCGTCGTCCCTAACCACCACCTTGCTCTTCACACGGCAGACTTCTTGGACTATAGGGGACCATCACCCGAAACCCGTGGGTTTGGATGGGAACGCTATAATCATACTCTTCAACAAATAAATACTAATAGACGATTTGGTGAGTAGTATCATTTTTACTAGATGAATGGCACTAAATGTGTTCAAAAGGTGACATTGAAAAGTCCTACATGACCACTTCGGCACGGCGCGCGAACCTTCTATCTTTACTGTCGCTGGATTACATCCGTGAAAATGTCTCAAAGATGTTTTCTTGACTGCAGACTATCATTCATCCCGAAGGCTCAGGCTCTCGCTTAAATGACCTCCTCCGCCCCACCGCACCCGCACTTTCGAATGTGAAGAAGCGCCAGTCAAAACAAAGCACTCCCCTCTCCGCCGAGGAGGTGGCAAAGTTGACGGCACTACTGAGCTCGGAGCAGGAACTTCAGACACCCCAAGCATCCAGCGAAGCACGACTGTTGAATCCAGTATCGTCGAGCCTCCATTCCTTCAAGTTGCGGGGGATCACCTATCGGCCATTCTCGCGCTCCCCTCGAGATAGCAATGTCCTGATCGGCTCTGGCAGTGAATACCGACCTGCCCAGCTCGAGAAAATATTCCTTCACCGCCGAGAGGTTGCCGGGGAGGAAGTGAGAGAAGAAATCTTCTGCAAAATTCGGTTCTTACAAGCCTTACCTCTTACCATCGTTGAGCAAGATTGGTTCCGACAATTCGGCTCCATTGGGGGATCTCTGTGGTCCACGGAATGTGAACACGAATTTCTCATGATACGACCGGAATCCATCATCTGCCACTTCGCTCGGACAAGACTAGAGGAAGTGGACACTGGGTTTGGCCGCCCTACCTTTCATGTGTTGCCACTAGACAGGGTTAGTAAACAACTTATCTTGATTAATGCTTGGTAACTCATTCTCCTTCAGTTGAGGACACAGATTGAACGCACTGGACCACCGATGAAGGACGATGCCTTTGAAGATGTAGCTGGAAGCGAGGATGAGGATGACCAGGATCAAATGGACATAGATTAATTCAACAGTAGATAGTGGACCGAAAACAAAAGATTAAATGTATTCTACATGACGTTCATCTGCAACAAATACACAAGGTCACATCCAGATCGGCTCACCAGAAGCGCGGATATGGAGGGTATGGGACGGATCCTCTGGATGCTGCTGTCCCTGGGACCCAACCATCCACGCCCCTTTGGCATCTTTGACCCAGATCTGGTGTCCGCCGTGATGAAAATGAAGATAGATATCCCCAGCATCCATTGCGGCTGAGCAGGAGGGAAGGGGAATCGGAGCTGCTGCACAAGATTCGAACCAAACCGTGGGTCTTCCGCCTGGTGATACGGCTTCAAATCGTCGAAATTTGAGACGGGTTGAGGGAGACTTGACAGCCTTATTCCCGGTGGATGCAGCTGCTGGGCGACCTTTGGGCTTCCGAGTGGGGTGGGTAGGTCCAGTGGCACGCTTGGGGTCAGCAACCCGCCCGGTGACCCAAGGGTCCCGACCGCTGGTGGAAGGCACGGGCTGGACCTCTTCCCAAGGGTTCCCATAAAGAAAATCCTGAGATTTGTCCTGGTCGGATGCCGTTACAGCGGATAAGGGACGACGGACAGGGCGAGGTTCTTGCGAGTGTGGGCTTGAAGGGGGGGATAGGACCATAGGAGGGGATGAATTTGGAGAAGGAGAGATGCTTCTAGAGGAGCATCGCGTAATCTTTCGTAGCCGAAAAGAAAATCTACGGCGGTCCAAGGACGCCCTCTAAGAACCGATGAGAATGCAGGACTGGTGATTCAAGCGGATTTTCGTACCATATCATCCAGTTCCGTCGTCGCCCTGTGAGTGGGTAACTTCTCCAAGATAACCATATCTGTGAGGTCCTTCGGGGATCCATTGCCACGTAGGGAGAACCGCCTGCGCAGACGAACCGAAGACACCTTCCCCTTTCGCTACAGGTAATACTCGTCAATCGAGCCTTCAGAGAACGGAAAAATAGACGATAGCAAACCTTTCCTGTATGGTTGGTGAGCTTTGACGACGAGAAGATATGGATGCTTCTACGCCGACACGGAGTAGCTTTCATGGTGGTTCGAAGAAAAGAAGGATAGGGCAGAGAGTCAGGATTAAATGTACCATCGAGAGTGGGAGTGGCAGCTAAGTGGCAGGCTGTCTCGATTCGGTATCTGCTGTGGGATTCCAAACTCGTTTACCGGAAACGTGCCACGTGATCAACTTGGGCCGCTGCGCACAATGGATCCTTTGGCAACCGTACCTTTGTCGTGTTCAACACTACATTAATTGGACTATGCTGAACTCACCGGCACCGTTTATCTCTTACCGTTCAATCCTCCCCCCCACTTGTACCATAGTCCATGGGAGAGGATCATAGTGCGTGAACTTGGCTTCAGTTCTATCCAGCTCGTCGAATCTCACATCATTTAACAGACATGGAAGGAGGATCTGGAGGATCTCGAAACGACACCAGGGTGCGTTTGAGCCTCTCAAACGATGATATGCGACTGAACTTCCACAGGCCTCCACTCCGACCACACCCAAGGCCCAGTCAACATCGCAGAATCCCGATACCCAACCGCCGGCAGGATATCCACCGGTATGACTTTTGCTTAATACGAATACCGTCAATTAATATATATGCCTCAGCCGGCCGTTCCGCTCCATGCCCCTTACCACCCAACCCAGCAACCGGACCCCCGACTCAATCCGCAGAGTGCCCCTCCTGGAGGCTACTCCCAATTCAACCCNTGGCGTCGCTCCTGGATACGGCTTCCCAGTCCCACATGCGCCACCAGCCGTGTACCATCCAGGGTATTACTCCTTCGCTCCCCATGGCTATGGATATCAGCCTCCTGTGGATTCTCAGTATCAGCAGCATACGTACCCTGCGACCAGAGAGTCGTCGGCAGCTCTATCCGAGTCGGGGCTGTCATATGAAGGTTCGACAACTGGGAGCATGTCCGAAACTGAAACTACTGCCACTACCGCCACCCCCGCTCGACCGAACAAAAGGCGACGTCTGGCTGAGCCCCTTGCCCAATCTTCCAAGGAGGAAGGTACTTCTACGCGTGCAACACACAATATTCCGGACAAGGTGAGCATCTGGGACGCATTCACGGTCTGCTCAGCATCTCACATTCATGGGACCAACTAGATGGTGCTTGAACGTCTCCAGTTGCAATATGCCCAGATATCCGACAGGTTAGATCACTTATCTGCCAATTTGGCCGCACCAGTACGTAGCTGTCTTTTCCTTCATTCGACTCATGACTTAATGAATGACACCAGGCAGCCCAGGCTCAGCCCCTCACTCGCTCGGAGGAGATGTTGCAGCAGGTGCTCAAAGGATACCAAGAAACAAACGCAATCCTTCGAGAAGGGTTACGTGCGCAATCCGACCAGGCTGGGCCGGATGTGAATGTGAAAGCTGAGGTTGGCGGAGAGCCGATGGACATAGATCCTGCTCAGCCGCTGTTACAGGTGGAGGTGAAGAAGGCTCCAATTTGTCGTACCACAGCCTCGAAGGCCGTAGCGGTGAGTGTGACGCAGATCTATCTTTGGTTTCCAACTGACATTCATCCTGTAGCGTATTGTTCGCGAATATTTCAATGAAATATTCAAGGGCAACGTAGAAGACCGCGCCGCTGTCCGTGGATTCAGGGCGTCTGAAGGACCTTCTTGCACCATCGACGATTTCAAGCTGGATCTTCAAGGTCCGCCAGGTGCCGAGTGGAACATATCCGCCAAGAAGGTATTCCTTAGAGGGTTGATGGACGCAAAAGCCAACGATCTCAGCCAATACAAACCTTCTGCCAAGGTCCTCGAGCGCCTGTTCGTGTCCAATTTCAAGAATGCCCGTGCAAAGCTCAAGTGGCAACAAATGTCGGAACCGCAACGTGAGATTACCAAACAAGCTCACCGTCGGGCAGAACGGAAGAGATGGGTACGTACCATTATTTAATTGCACAACCGATGACTGAACATTTCCCTGGTTTCCTAGTTATACTTCCGTCGTATGAAGGCTGCAGACCGCTTTGAAGATACCAAACGCCACGTTCCCATGATCGCTGCTTATGGATGGGAAGGCATGAGCACCGACGAGAGCGACCACGAGAACGGTACTGGTGGGCCCGACTATGCCGTCCTCAATAAGAAGTGGAGGAACCCAAATGCGGCTGCGTGTCTCCAAACGCTCGATGCCCTCCATCGGGACTCCAGGTTCAAGAAAAACCGTCGCGTGACTGCTGGTGCACATCCTCACGAACGCTCGCTTTCCCACAAGATGTCCACTAGCCGCCCGGTGCCTAGGCTCCCGTCTGGACTGTACGACCCGTAGTGGCTGTCTCGTCAACCTGATATTGTGAAGGAGGACCTAGAAATCACTAAAAGCGGGGAGTACGATTTCTCCCATACTGCCGCGATTGAAGAGTGCGTCGTCTTCTTAATTCCGGTTTATTCCTGTGCTTCGAGACTAACTCTTGTTCAGTTTATCCAGAGTGAATAATGGGAAAATGGAGTCCATCTATCCTCGTGCCTGACGACCCAATTCGGCTTTCCGAGCGCATACTTCCAATTGTCTCCCCCTTCTCTCTCTCCCTTTCCTGCTCTAAATTCGTCTTTTAGCTTTATTCCTAGATCATCGACTTTGCGATTATATCAGATTAGTGTTTACGCATATGTATTCTCATTCAAAATTACTATTATCTCTTTACTTTGATCTTGTTTGAGCGTGTATTTCAAATGCTTCATCAAATTTTATAACAGTGATGTCCTGACGTCCAAGCCACACCTCCTTTGAACCCGATGGCAACATACACGGCAGTGGCGGACATAACCCTTCATCAAGACACAGTTAATTGTGTTGCGTTCTCCGAGGACGGTGTACATCTGGCTAGCGGAGATGACTCAGGACTTCTCGTTATCTCCAGAACCCAAGACCCAACGAAGTACGACAAGTACCATCTCGCAGACTCGATCACCTCCCTTGCCTGGATTCCGGGCTCTCAAAGCCTGTATGCTGGGCTGGCTAACTGCGATGTGATTCTCGTTTTTCTGGTGTGTACTTCTCTTTGTTGTCAACGACTGAAACCCGCTGAAATCGAAAAGGATGAGGAGAGGGCGTACCGCTTGAACTTCCGCCCTCCCGGTTATGACGAGATGGATGGGGATCTGAAAGCAATTACACAAGTCAACTGCCTTTCCTTCGATCCAATCCATTCCCGACTTGCTGTTGGAGTTGGTTCAATGACCATTGTTGCCTCTGTCTCCGACTTGAGATCAAGTGAGTCTCCAGGTCCGGTAGTCATTCCTGACTGAGCCATTTCTGACTGAGTTATTCCCTAGATAAATATAACGAAGAATGTGTCATTGTCCCCAAGGGCGGTGGCCCCAAGGGGAGCTCTAGGCCACTCAAAGCTCTCCCAACTGAAGTTCGCTCTCTGCACTTCATCGAGCAAGGACGAAAAATCATTGTGGCCTATCTTGAGGAAGGAATACGGTGTTACAGCATACACGACCGTTCAGAACGGTGGCGCATAGTTCCAAAAAGCTTCAGAATGTAAGTTATGCTCCATGTGGCTGGATATTATCTAATTTTTGCAGAGGGAGAGCCGCCGTCGACAGTCAAGCGCAGTTTCTCATTTGCTCCAATCTCTACAATGGATTCGATATCTACTGCCTTCGTGAGAAGGTTTATCATCGAACCATTTTGCATCAATCCAGTGAAGATAACAATGTTCCGTTGCCCGTTCTCTTTATCCACGACGACAACGACGTGCTCCTAGGGTCAGCATCTGGCCAAGTCAATATTCAGTCGATATGGGGAGACCTTCCAACCACCCTAAATCATGGTACTGTCCCTGTGTTCGATTTTATATGCGAGGATTGAAGCTCATGCGCGTTTCAGGCCGAGACATCATTCAAGCAATTGTAAGTTGCACCCATAATCCGGGTGCTGAACCTCGGTCACCTAATAACACTTCTACAACCAGGCTTTCACCGAAGCTCTCAACAATACTTCGTATATTGCGACTGCGTGTGCAGAGAAGGGCATGGAGACGTACGTTAGGCTCTCGACTCGAACGGATGATGAAGGTACTGTCCCCTGTTATGGCCAACCCTACATTTACTGATAGATACATGGTAGTTCGTCCACGACTCATGGTCTCTAGGTCAATTTCCACTGAGGTGGCGCAAGCTCAGACTTCTCAACGTCGTGTTCGACACGGTGCCTCACTCTCCCCACCGGCAGCTACCAATAACCCTCGCCATAATACCCGTCAGCCATCTGTGACCAACCTTGAAGGAGCTCCGAGTCGAAGGATGTCATGGATTACTACCGTCTTCCTGACGGTCTGGGTAGTCATCACCTTCACACTGATTTCCTTGCTGGTTCAAGATGGATCTTGGCACCAAGGAAGGTGGCCCACCATGCTGCCCAACGAAGACGCGCAGTCGACGGAGCCGGTACCCTTATGACATCTTACACATCACCTGCCAATGTATCTTCACCTTGTAAATTCTCCGATCCTCTGTATAATGTTAAGTTCCACCGTCTTTGAAAGATTCCTATGAACTGGGTACATATGTGGCGATTCTGAGACTAATTATGAACTAAAGTTTAAGTGGGAGTTTGATGAGACCGCTGAGCCCTCTGTGCAGCCAAATTCTCCAATACCTGCGTCTACGAAGTATGACTCAACGAAAGGAAGCGTCAGAGAGAGTTGGCAAACATACCCGCTTTTTGACTGTTTGGATCTGTTCTTCGAGTGTGTCATTCGTGGTTCGCATTTCGAGAGTTCTGCGCTCGATATTCTCGAGCATCTCCTTCAACTGATTGATTTCGTTTCGAACAGCCTCCAAGCGGTCCGCAGCCTGCTTGACCTGGTCGTCGAGGACGCCATTCATCTTGGAATAATCCTCTAATTGCTGCTTTTGCCTTTCCAGTCGAACGGTCAGCCTCTGAATATCTGCCTGAATCCGCTGATACGAAGTGTCGCTAAGTGCATGAATTGGCAATTGAATAATCTCAAAGATCCGGTTCGACTCACGACTCTAAATCTAATTGACGAACAATATCTCTTTCTTGGGACAGGACATCGTCGCTATTACCCGCAAGGTACATTGGGACTTTCTTGAGTAGAGTGTTCTGGCACCCATACTGGGTACATCGCTCGCCATCACGGAGGATTGCCGTCCAGCAGTGGCCGCAAAACAAATCGGCTGGGGTACAAGGTCAAAAATCACACTATAATCAGTAAGAACCAGGGATACGTACCACAACAAGCAGTAGGTGCAAGATCGTTGGGCCCAAAGATCATCATCTCGCAGCGGTTGCAAAGCAAACTCTTCGCTGTTGGGTTTTCAGAAGGTGCACCGTCTTGATTCTGGCTCATTACTACGTCTTCCGAAGAGGTGCGCTCGGTAACATCCGACATCGTACACGAACTGGTGAGTGGCGAAGGAGCAAAAGTAGTATCTGCTGGGAGATTGAAGATTGATCTGATCGATGGTCAAAGCACATATGGGTGCCGTCGTTGTGCCGAGTCATATTTGGATCCAAGGGCTACCATGGCCAAACATCAAACGCTCCTTGGTGCGGGTTGTCGGTCACCATCTGCCAATCACCTTTCATTCTCTCTTTGTCTCTTTCACCTTTCAAATGCCTTTCACAAAATACTTAAGCATGGGGCTGTTGCCGACGACGAATCATCCTTCATACCCTCGCTTTTTATAGGTACGCCTTTCCCCTAACTCCCTGACTTGACTGATGCTGTATTCTTTAGAATCGCAGTGTCCTCGTCTCATATCACCTCAATGCCTTTGCTTCAGTCGTCCTACACTCCATACGCCCACGGGGAAGCTCTCGTTGCCATTCCAGAGGCTCCTGAGCCTGAAGAAACACGTAATGGCGCCTCCATATCTGGACTTCCCCTCCACGTCCTCTCAAACGTCCTCACGTACCTTGTTGATTTCTCTCTCGGTGGAAACCTCTCCCAGCCAGCTTACGAGCTTCTCAGTGCCAGCCACGTCAATTCCCAGTTTCGCGAAGCTTGCCTGAGCCACCCGGCGCTTTGGAACAAGGTGCTCTCGTTGAATGGGATCGGTTCTCGTCTCTTTGAAGCCATTGTGGAAAGGTCTGGTACCCTTTCACTTTGGCTGTCGCTTAGAGAGGACGAGACCCTTTCCACAAAGCCTGAAGTATGGAAGATCCTCATGAATAACCTTTTCCGGCTCCAGTTCCTCTACGTCGAGGTGAACGAGGCTCACGAGGGCATCAAAACGACGTTTCTCCTCACCCTGCTCACAGTTGACGCTCCAGCACTCGAGGAATGTGTTATCGACTTCCACGGCCGACGCAATGTTCCTTTGAACTGTTTCGTGGTGCATTGCCGTACCCCCCGACTTCGTCGATTGCGGCTCATCAATTGTTTCATCCCGCTCGACCGCTGTCGGTTCCCTCGACTCAGCAGTATCGTCATGCATTCAACTGACGGCGAACCGGTCCTCTCCTCCCCTTATGACCGCCTTCGCTTCCATGTCCAATTCAGATTCCTTCGACGATTGGTCTTGTGGGACGCTGTGCAATCCATCACCAACCCCATCCTCGGCCCACCCCCCATCGAGCTCCCAATTCTCGAGACGTTCATCCTCCTGGGTAACGGAGCCGTTTGCAAGCAATTGGCAGAGGTCTTGCGCATACCCTCGGGGTGCAACCGTTCGGTCACCATTCACTTCCCTCGCGACCGCGAGTGTGTTTCTGGCGATGCCGTGGTTGCTGCGCGGGCAGCATCCTTATTCATTCCCAACGACGTCGAGTATACCGCATGCGTCTTGGAGGCCAGTTCCACCGTTCAAACACTGAAACTTTCCGCCTTATCTCGGAAGCCCACCATCAAGATCAATTTCCTCGTCAACAATTCGCTTAGGTTTCGTGCCTCTGGGCCTATTGCCTTTTTGATAAGGGCATTCGCCGGCATTCCCCCCATCTCTTGGCTGCCAGGCTTTTCGCTGACAGCTCGAGATGAGTTTTCGTTCACCCTTTGGCAGTTCTTGGCCTCAGTCTGCAACCATACATTTTCCTCCGTTAGTCTATTGACACTCTTCTTCGACGACTCGTCCCCAGCTCCTCATTTCTTCGTCCCCCTTTTCGAGTCGATGTTGAATGTTGAAATGGCCGCCGCAACCGCCCCTCAGGTGTATCTTAACCCGTCGTTCATCAATATCGTTGGGCGTCAAGAATTATTTCCCAAACTCACTTCGCTCGGTGTTCCACTGATTGGCAACGTGGTAGATTTGGCTTATCTTCCTCAACTCCTATGGCACAGGCGGGGCATCAACCACGTCATATTCTACATTTCTCCCGTCTGGTCTGCCGAGATGGGACACGACGATTCCGATACCATTCGAGCCGCCGGCGGGAATCTGGTCAAGGAATTTCCAGAGGGTGTCGAGATAGAGTGGCTCAGGAATTGACGATGCTACACTTTTCAATCCCTTTTACGTTTGATTTTGGTTCAACTTTCTTCTGCCCGTCCTTGGTACGCCTCAACTCCATGTATTCTATCAGATTTCTTGTCATCTTTTCCTCGATTGTGACGCCCTTGTAACAAATCCCTGTATACTATCATTGTCTCATATCTTCTTCGATATTGGAATGAAATCTGTTATCTGTTACTTTGCATTAATAGACGATTGTGACGCAAATCATTTGGACATGTTTGTACATCGCACGAGGCTCACGCAGCTTGATCTGAACCGATCAATGCACGACAGATCAGTCCAACGACCACCATGATCCCTGGCTGTGGACTGTGCTTTTTCTCCTTCATCCAGACCCCTGCATTCCTTTTACCCTGTGGACACTGCTACTGTGAAGAGTGTTTCAAATTTTCTGCCAAACACGACTTCCCATGCTGGTATCGGTGCAACAATTCTTTGCCGATATCGATAAAAGATGGGAAGTTACTCCGTTTCAAGTTCAGTGAAACCAGGGAGGAAGATGACAAGAAAGTGGTTATTGCGTGAGTAATCTGCAAACTGGACATAGAATCCCCGTATTCACTGACAACCTCCTTAGACATAAACAGGCCACTCGCCGTGATCGAGACATCGTGGACATTACCATCGACCAGAATCAGCCTGAACTGGACAATGCACAGGCAACGACTATTGATCATATGAAGGCTCGAGCAGCATTAATCGCAAGCATGGAAGACACAATGATTCCGTACGACATGGTCGTCCTTGAGTTGCAGAAAGCCAATGGCCATCTTGCTGAAATGATTGTCGAGCATGAATCCCTCGAGGCATCTCATCGAGAGGCCATTAGAAAGGTCAGTCGTCTTTCTCCCGTTCCTTTTCACAATCTCTGAGTTTGGGGACTGTAATAGCTCGACAGCGCGAGGTTTGCACTACTCCGCCTTATTTTCGAGACGTCGCCAAAGTAAATAGTTGTATTGATACTCATAAGTGTAGTATGGTAGGTACGATATATAAATTCAGATTGTTGTTCCCTCAACCCAATCTAGATACACATCGTCTGGAAATTGACATGCAATCTCGCCAACCATTAGTTTAACACCTTCTAAGCTGGCAAATCCCATGTCTCGAACCAGACCGGGAGATATTACAAACTGAACACTTCCGATTGTAACCCTGCAGCGATGTTGTCGATATTGCAGGAAGTCGGCGAGACCTAGTCTAGCATCCACGCTGAGTACTTCGTGGAGCTCGAGACTTATAGTTTGTAAACTAGGGAAGATCTTTGACCGGAAAGCAATACGAAGGAAATCGCTGTCACCCCATATTTTCGGCACGTGGAAGTTTACTGACTGGACGCAGGGCATGGCCAAGAAAAAGCGACTGAGGGCAACATTCATAGGAGGTTTGAGCCAATGCAGAGCAAGGCTCAGCTCTGATACTCCTTCAAGCCTGTCGGAAAGGTTTGAGGAGAGGGAGTCCCATAGGGAATACGCCATCAGACCGTCAACCGAGAAAGAGCCGCCGTTGAAACAACGAAGGGTAAGGTTCAGTGCCCAAATGCAAAAGTGGATTGACTTCGGAACCATCAGCTCGAGAAGGTGGAACTTGAATTCGAGAACGAAAATTCCTCCGTGCGTATTGACCAACTGCAGAGAGTGTCGGTCTTCGAGTGTTGTCAACCGGCACTGCATGAAGGACTGATGTAGAGGTACGAACGCACACGCGCTGGCAGCCGCATTTGCAACATCCTGCCTGGATATGCGTTGTCGGGAGAAAAGAATAGTGACCTTGCAGTCGCATTGCGGGGGGAAGCGAAGAACCTTTGCCAATTGCTCGCAAACCGTGGGTGCAGCGGCAATCGTAAGGGTACAGAGTAGTGGGAGATCGAGTGCGGGCAGTCCAGAGTTATCCACTGCATCGACTGGAGTTATGCAATTGAAGAGTGTCAAAGCCGTGAGGCCGGAAAGCTGGCCTTTCCACTCGATTAGGTCTTGAACAGACGTGAAGGAAAGAAGATGACCAGCGTTGACGGTTTCATCGCCAAAGTAGCGGTTGCTGACAGAGGAGAGTCGTTGAAAGCGATGGGTTGTGGGAAGGAGGTAGCAGTTGAGGAGGTCAAGTGTTTCAAGGTGAGGTGCATGGTTGCTGAAGAGGTCCACCGGCTCAGGGTTAAGACAAACATGACGACTACCGCGAAATCTCACAACACAGTTGCGGAGATTGGGGACAGGTGCAGCGAGTAGTGATTTAACAAAGGTTCCATCATATCCTTCGGCGACTTCGACTTGAAGGCATGCAACTCTGAAGAGCTGCCCCATAACCGACTGCAAGATCTGACCTTCGGGGAGGGTGTTGTCTTCTGTGAAGGCCAGGTGGATCGTGTAAGGGAGAGATCGGAGGAGAATAGCTTGGAGAAACTGAAGGTTGATCCCGTTCAGGAAGGCGACCTGGGCCCATAGGATCGGGTCATTTATGACAACTTGACGCAATCGCGAGTTGAGGTGGGTGATATTGACGAGATCTATTGCCTGGCCTCTATTTGAAGAGTGCAATTCGAGGGGATCGGTGGCCACGACTTCGTTGACAATGGCCTGGATGAGCTCGGTAGGGAGGGTAGAGATATTGTCCTGGTGCAGGTGAGCAAGCGGAAACCTGACACAACTTGAGAACTTACTGCCATTATCAACTCAATAATTCCTTCTTGGAACGCAAGGTAATTGCAGAGAGCTTAACGTGAGTTGGAATGGAAATGCCACAGGCTAAAATCCGACTCACAAAGTCAGGAAATGCGCAAGAGCCACTGGCAAAGGGGACATATGTAGACGGGGGATTTCATTCTTTGACCCATAAAGCCTTTGCGCAGGTCCCGTACTTCTTTGAAATGCGTCATAAAAGAAGTTCGGAGATTGGACAAGGAAAACGCTGATCCGGCGTTAGAAGGTGCATACCATCCTCCGGAAGTTACCTTTTTGGGATTTCACTGGCAGAGGCGTCACTTTGACCAGGTTCAAATTACGAAGCTACACCGTATTACTTGGAAGATATAATGAATTTTACAACAGTAACGCTAGCGGATACAGAGGAGATGAAAGGTTACACAAGTAGATAGAGCGTGATCACATGGCAGTCAAGTGCTTGTCGTCGTCGCCAGTCTCGCCTCGAATGTCATCTGAGCAATACGAATGGGCTTGAATCAGAAATCAAGTCAAGGTGATCGAGAGCGGTTTAATTACCTGATACTGTCCCTGGAGATTGTCGGATGCTGACCTTGAAAGCCAGATCGTCGCACCAGTCGAAGCTGTCCGCTTTCCATCCTTCAAGTCCCTCCAACTTCGCTTGCAAGTCGGGGTGACCTCTTGCGCAAGCATCGACCTTTGTTCGAAAAACCCCTGGATTAGAAAGGGGATCACGTTGCTCCACCAGATCCCCATAGCCCACAAGCGCTTTCACTTGACGTGCAAGGAACAACATCCAGATATCTTGATAGACCTCCAAGCGCATTCCATGTTGACTGTTGAAGATGAATCGAGCTTCCAACCAGGCCACAATTCGACGAGCAAGCCGGCGAGCTTCCACAGTACGATGTCGGTCGAAGTCGGACAGGGTGTATAGAGTTGCATTGCTGAGCTCGAGGACGTTGCAGAGCGACAACAGATCGATGACGCCGTCTTGTTGGGAAATATCGGGAACGTGCGGAAAGTCTGAAATCTGTATTTAAGCGTTGTGGGTCGAGAGGCATATGGAAAGACATACCAGCTGGATTAGACAAATAGTCCGATTCGAGGAAGACTAGATGATAGTAATGAATCAAGCGACGAAGGAGTGCATGAGCTGCTATCTGAGACTCGTTTTCGGAAGGAAGTGTCGCGACGCTGGAGATAAGGAAGCCGACACACGTCGCTCGCAGCGTCGAGGTTGAGATAAAGTGGGCAGTGTATGTGATACTAGGCTCCATTGATAGTAAAAGAAAAGGAACAAGTGGTTTGATGACCCTGATCAAGTTGTTGAGTTCAAAGTCTATTGAGTAGAAATTAAAAGACGAACCCTGTGTATCCGGCTTTGAGGTGAAAAGCTTGGAACGCAAGTGTTTTCCAGTCCGAGGGGAAAAGATGGAGAAGCTGTTCTAACAAAGCAAAACTAAAGAAGTTGTGAGGGTTGAACGGGGCTGGTTGGCAGATGACGAGGAGCTGGGAACCGGTCTTGACCTCAATGTGAGTTGTAAAACCGTTCAAAGAAAACCCAAAAGGTCGATAAGCGTCTCTGGTCGACACAGTGGCTGAGTGAATGAGCCCCCTTGGCATTTCCCAGCGGCGGTGACACCAGGGGTGATCGATCGTCATTTGCCAGGCATAGGCGTCTGACGCTAACGAAGGAAAGGGAGATATCCCGTGAGGGGTAGGGAAGCCCAGAGCAGCTAAAGCTTTGCCGCCTTGCTCAATTGACTGAAGAAGTTGCTTCATGGCCCCCGCCGTGGTCCGACTGCAATCGGGGGCGATTGAGAAATCTATCTCGCTAAGCATACCATTCATGCGAGTGGAAATATCGGGGCATACCTTGCATCCGTACGGGTTTGTCGAGCATTGCAAAGACACGAAGAGATGCACCATCAAGAGAGGTTTGCTTCGAGGCTCCGGGAATGATCATAGTGCGCATCTTCAAGTATTTCTGGGCTTCAAGGACAGACATTTGCTCAATCTTCGGGGCAGACACAATCGCAAAAAACGTGTTGGTGGGCCCATTATCCTCAAGAGCACGCCAGAGGGCAGAGAACCATTCTGCTTCGTGAGCAAACTGCGAAAAGTGTCAATGGCAGCTCACAAGAACATTGGCAACTCACGCACATGGAATTTCGCAACGTGAATCACACCAGTCTGTTGACATAACATGACCGGTTCCGCGTTGAAACGCTCCTGAGACATGGAAGAGACATGAGCAATCATTCCCTAGAAGCAAGAAGGGAAACGTGCGTACAGGATGCTCTGCCTCATCGATCGTTAAGTCAATGACCGGAGGGCCGCGCTTAATAGCCATCAGTTAGTTGCGACGAGATACTCAATCGAGACTCACTGTTTCGACCGTCAGGTCGATGGTTTCGTACACCCTCCTAACGCTTGTCCCATCCTCGAGCTTTAAAGCCTTCGAAGGTTGTGGTCGGGTTTCGCCAGTTTCAGGACCTACAGAGATCCTACGTTTACGAATTACTGGTTCTTCATCGCTTGAGGATATTGAAGAAGACGATTTCTTCCCCACTGGCCTGCTTTTCCTTGATGATTTCCTGCGTGGAGTAGGTGCAGCGGGTGGATAGACCGGGAGTGGAGCAGGACGCTCCTCACGAACTTTAGCATTCTGCTGGGCAGTGACGCTGCGAGTGGTGGGTCTAGCAGATGCTGCCTCAGCATCAGCTAGAGCGGGAGTGGCCTGCGGGACTCTTGGAGAATTGGGTTGGGGCTTCTTGTGGGGCGGCCTTCGGTGTAATAGCTTCTGAATCGATTCTTGAAATGACGGATCTGCAAAATGGTACGATCAGGATGGAATCAACTGCGACGGGGCATACACTCTTACCTCCACTGAGCCACTCTGAATCTGGACACTCGACTCCGGAAAGGTCGAGCGTTTCGATTTCGCGGAAGGCTGCGCGGAATCTCGACGATAACGGGTAACGTCCCAGGGCAACATCGAATAGTGCTTGCCACAGAATGAATTCCAGACGAACCAGGCGTTCTGGACGGGGACCACCAAGCCCTTGCCACATCTAGATGAAGTTCAGGGATTGCACTTGGCGAAAGTGTCGCAGTACGAACCTGAAGCAGGAGGTGTCGATTAAGGTCCTTGTTCATAAGACTTGATGGGAGAAAAAGGCAGGCAACCGACGAAGCAAGGGCTAGCAGAAGAGGTAGCTTGAACGCATGAACGGATTTGATAGAGGAGAAGAACGATTCCCATCTGTCTTGGTGGAGGTGGCTGTCATGGCTACGAATGTGACCGAACCGGATTGAGTGGGATTTGTGAAGAAGCTAAATCACCCACTTACCATAGGTTCATGACCAACTCTTGAAATTCTGGCATCGTACTAGGAAGATCAGAAACACCCTGATATATTGTCAATACAGGGTAAAAGCAGAGAGGAGTTGAGAGGGGGCTTACCTTCATGATCAAACTGAGGTAGGCCGCCACACATTCGAAATTCCCCATGATTTTGTGGCTTTCGATTGTGTCTTTCCTTTGAACGAGGGACGTGAAGATGGACTGGGTCGGGCCGGTAAGGGCGGCGAGGTCAGGGGCGGGATCATCTCCACATTCTCGAAGCAACCATAGTCCCCGAGTAACGAGACTGGGCCAGTGAGAGGTAAGTTTGAAGTACTGCACCATGAAACGTCAGTGATTCCATACCGCGTACTCCCACAACACTCCACTCACCATTTTGGGTGGCAAAGGGATTGGAAGTCGACCGGATTGGCCACCTGGTGAGACCCCACTCTGGAGAGCGATAGCCACATCCATTAGGCGGTATTCCAATAAATTAGACGCTAACGAGCTCAGTTTTTCGGGAGCTAGAGTGGTGATGTTCTGGAGCCGCTCCTCAATCATGGACGACGACGAGGCAAGAAGTTTTGACCGTAGCGGATGAGTCGATTGAGAGTCACAGACAACCTTCTCGATACCTTCGAGCTTCTCAACCAGACCCTGGAGATGGTCAGCCAAAAAAAAAACCAGTGAGATACCAGTGGCATACTTGCAACCCGAGACCTTCAACGTCAAGCAGGCCAGCCTGTCCGACCATTGCGATGCTTTCTAACTCGAGAATCTGCTTGTTGTACCATGGAAAAGCCTTTAACAACGTAAAAGGGTGGGAAGAGCCAGGAGCCGCCATCGTTATACGATGGTGGTTGATGAAAGGATGGTGAGCGGATCGAAACGTCGGAACGGAGATGCAGCCGTGATATTAAGTAATACAGTGATTGGCCTCTTCCCCGACCCTTTCACTGAGAGTCAAGATGTCGGAACCTGAGCTTATCGTAATTTTGGGTGCAGGTAAGTACTCATACATCAGACGAACTGCCGTTCTGACTTGGATTTATCAAGGTATCAATGGACTTACGTGTGCCTTGGAAATTCAGCGTCGAAACCCGACCTGGCAAGTCGACTTGATTGCCCAAGTGCTTCCTGGTGATCCTCCACCGTTTGCTTGGTCCACGGGATACTCGGTCAGCTTTCAATGTCATGCCACGGCCGCCTTTCTCTGAATCTTCTCGTAGCGTTGTTTCTTTCCCTGTATGAAGCAGATGTCTTCCAACTTGGAAGAGAGAACATTCAAGTATCTATACGATCTATCAGCCTCGCCTGTATTGCAGTATTTCAACCGATTTGAACACACTGAATATTTCTCGGCGGAGACGATCGAAGAAGGAAAAGTGCTGGCTCTTCCAAACGTAAGGTGTCTTTTTTTTTTTTNGAAGAACACGCTCCTACGCTCTTCTGGCGACCCTCTAGTTCCAGGTCCTACAACCAGACCAACTAGTTGAAGGCGCCAAACACGGTTTGACGTTCACGAGCGTATCTGTAATGCCTGATCAAGTGATCAACCGCCTCCTCAGCGAGTTTGGATCGTGTGGCGGAAGAATATTCAGAGGGACAGTTCGGCATTTGAATGAAATCATCGAAGGTGGGGCCTCGTCTTTTGCAAGATCAAGCAAGCTCCACCAGGGCCCATTTCCAGCGCCTTCAGCAATTGTGGTATGCGTTGGCATCGGCGCTCGGACTATCGGGGGCATCGAAGACACATCATTACGCCCAATGCGGATCCAGGTCCTCAAATTGAGGGCTCCTTGGATGACAGTTGGGAAGGCTTTCTACGGGGAAGACAATGTGCCAACTTTTTTTGCGATCCCTCTTGGGAGCGGTGATGTGCGTGATCCATAGCATGCGCTCGCTGGATTATGGTCTTATCCTGTTCTAGGTCCTGGTAGGCAGCAAACCTGATTACGATGACTGGTGAGTTGCAAATCCACCTCTTCTGAGGCGTCATCACCTTCCTTTTGAATCCGCCAGGTTCGCTAAGCCCCGTCCTCAAACAACCATCGTCTTGTTAAATCAAGCCAGGAAATTTTGCCCAGAGCTCATTCCTACCAACGCTGGACCTGATTATGACCTGTCGTCACTGCTAGTTTGGGAAGGCTGCGATATTTTTGGCATGCGTAACGGCGGCCCACGGCTAGAGGTCAAGCTGGCACCCAGCACCGTTATATCTGAAGGCGTTCACATTATATACAATTATGGGTGAGTTTGCTCAAGATTTCTAAGTGAGGGCTTAGTTAAACTTGTCTACAGTTACGGCCCATCTGAACTACAAGTTTTTCAAGGTGCTGCTGAAGCCGTTGCCAACCTCCTCGGCGCCGCAATTGAGCAAGGAAAGAACAGCGACATGAGTGACGATCAGTTGGTATCAGCCCTGCAATCCCCCGACATTGACGATGATGGTCAGATGGCCGATGGCGAAATTCTGTCAGTGCCCGCTAACAACATCACCGACGGCGGATCATGAGAGGGATAAAAATTTAAATTGTTTTGTAACATGTTGGTAGAGAAGAGAAGAAATACAGGAGCAGATAATCAGACAGAAGAAGGGTTGTAAAAAGGAATGGCACGAAAACATGACCAAGATATTCGTAACAGTCGTAAGGATCATCGTGACAAAGGAAGTACAGCAGGCGATAAGCGAAAAGTAGGAAGATTAATCACGACGGAGATAGGGACAGTGAGGATTCTGTGCCTTCATAGTATCGAGAGTAGCGGCGACAAGCACGGTCGCATGGTGCATGAAGTGAATGGCGTTGCGTAAGTTGTCCAAGTCAACCTGCGAAAGAATTTTAGATAAGGGCTGAATGCGCGAACACGCGAACACTGGGTAGCACTCACCGCGGTGACAAAATATGGGTTTTCAGGACGTTGAGGGTAGTGATGGTCGAAATCCATTGGGACCACGGTGGATGAGCCGTCACTGTGGTCGCCATCTTGAGGGTCAGCAAGATCGGGTGTTACCAGCATACGGTTGCCTACAGTGCTGACACCGCTGTGATCGGACTGGCCGTCGAGATCCATGAGAGAGGGGGTTGGAGTCCCACGGGCTGTGGAGAATGGGTTCACGAAGGTCGGGGAGGGGAGGAAAGCCCGCCTGTCAAGTGGGCTGATGAGAGCACTCCTGTCAGGTTGGGGGGGGNATGAAAGCCCGCCTGACGCTGTCAGGTGGAGGACTGATGAAAGCACGCCTGTCACGGTACCCGTTGGACCGACTCGAAGGACCGGCGACCTGTGAGGATGAGTAATTAGATTCGAAAACAGAGGGAGGAAGTAAGGTCTGAACCCACTGGCTGTTTGGGGGAAGCAACGCGGCGCGTCGGCGAATTAAGAGCATCGGTGGCATTCTGGACCTGAACACGATGCCTGTGGCCAGCACGGGCAGCTTTCTGGCGACGAATAGAGGCTTTGGAGGGCATAGTGAAGCTGGTGGCGAACTGATGCTGGAATTGGAGTCGTTGTGGTGGGGACGGTGAAACGGGTGACGATGCTGGAGTTGGAGAAGAACTTCAGGCCATTTATACGGTGACGCTAGTGCAAATTTCGGGAAAAAAAAGCATTGCATAAGACAAAAGTAGCGAACGCACACCTGTCAGTGGGACTGTTGAAGGTCAAATATCTGGTCACTCACCTGGACATGCTCAAAGAGACCGAACAGGACCGGGAAGCTCAAAGGAGAGCCAAAGGCCTTGGGACGCAAAGGTGCATTGTGCTCGCTGACGCTAGGACCAGATGACGCAGGAAGGTGGTCAAACCGCCACACGTACACTTGGGCTCAGTGACATGCCACAATTCTCGGCAGTGAAGGTTGAAAGGAAGGAGGAGGATGGTGGCGGTGGTAGAAAGAGTGCCAGTTCCAACGATGATTAACCAATCGCAAGGGAGGGCGGGTCGTGGTCGAATGGAAAGAGAAACGGGGGTCGGGTGATAAAGGAAAAGGAACATCATCTGGCGGTGTGGTCCACGTGGCCCATCTTCCAGCAGCTACCGGATTGGGCTGGGCGGCAACTTTTTGCGTTTTGCTGGCGTCCCTCATAGAAAGTGTGGGTAGTATTCAAACGCTATGTATCGAGGAGAGTCTTAAAAAATGTTGATCAGCATTTTACCTCAATTTTTCTTTCCCGGCGGCATAACAAAAGTACCCGGAGGCGGAACTGTGGGCCCACAGCGGCAACACAAAGTGTGTTCCGTCGATGGCTCTCCCGGAAGCATTGAGGAAATATGAGTAGGCACATTGAATGTGATTCGACCGTGCGGCCAAGGGAAACATAGTCGATTAATGGCAGAGGCTTTTTTTCTACAACCACCGGAAATGCACTCAATGTTCACTCTGTGTATTGGCCTTGCTTCGGCCAGTAACACAAAGGGTGCGTCTGGGGATCACATTGACGGTCCATGGACGAAACATGGTCCTGTATTTCTACCGTTAGCCCAACGGTCCCAAAGTGATTACTCATCGGTCCCACAGAGTCTGTCTAACACCTTGTGGCGGCAATGGGTGCCACGGATTAACCGCACCGGTCCTGCGGTGTTTGGGGATCTGAATGTTCGACACGAGGCCTTTGAATAGCTAATGGAGTGCACTCCTCTTGAATGGCCCAAAGTCCAAGTAATAGCAGATTGGATGTCGCAGGCCGAACTTTCCGTAAACACATCTGACTCGCAACTCGGAGTCTCGAGTCTTACCAATGAACGATACACATTGTTCTTCATCGTGCAAACTACATTCAAGTTAAGATGCAGGATAAATTTGGGTGAAATCTCAAAGCCAACTTTCCAGTCGTTGGATTTCTAGATCCTGATGCCAATCGTTCTCGTAGTCGACGCTCGTTCCTTGATTCTCCTTGTTCTTCACATCCGGAAGTCCTAACGTAAATATCGATTGGAGCATCAATAAGTGGTGTGGTAGTCTCCATCACAAGTTCCAGGTATAACAGAACCGGCGTTACTGAAGCAGTACAGAAGAGCACCAAAGTGCCTTTGGTCTAGAAAGTTCTGATGGACGGCTACGACGAACGTTATTCCGAAATGAGGGGGGATTCAGAAATTAGAATAATTTTGACGTGTGAACCCGATCAAAGACGAAACCAAAGTGGCGGGGCGAAGGAGTAAGGACAAAGCTCGCTGTTTCACCGACCCGCTCAGAACCCACCCACACCCCACATGCCTCCCGGCGCAGACTTATTCTCTTCGAATGCTTCAAGCACACACGCCTGACTCGTCGTCAAATAAGCTTTCCCGCCCACTGCATCCACAAGTGCAGGCCTCACCGTTTTCAACGGAGATGTTCCTGAAGCTTGCGCAGCCGTGCTCTAGGTCGTAGGGTCAGCGACGAGCGAGTAGGTCTGCTCGCAAATAGCCTGGATAGCTTCCTTCGAGCCCTCGCTATTGAGCACGATGGTACCCTCGGGCGGTGGTGACGGGGCCGGTGGAACCTAGCATGTCGGGGTGGTGGGCTTGAGCTTGATGCCGATCTCGTCAGTGAAGACGGTACCGCCAGCGAGAACGGTAGTGTCGCCAAGGATAGTCTTGCAGTCGTTGCCGAGGCCCTTAGGGAGTTGGAAGTAAGCCCAGTGCGTGTTTGGTGCCGAACGTCCTGGATGACCAGCTGCATTGTGTGAGCTTTGGCTGTGTCGCTCCCGTTCACTGGCACGCATTCAATGTCAGGCCTCGAGAGCCAGGATACGGTAAGCATCCATCTTAACGTTGAGGATTCGTGTCGCGCACCATTTGAAACGGACTATAGGACTCGAAACGCCCCTTCGCTTCTTACCGACATCTACCACTGCGATCCCCCAGCCCCCACTAGAAACCTTGGTTTCCATGCCCATCATGATATTTGCAGGAAGATCATAACATCATTGTTTGACATGAGCTGAGGAAGGAACGCTGGCCTTCTTGAGCTGTAGAATGAAGAACGAGTAGAAAGACAGGTCGAGTCGTTCTGAGGTACCAACGTGCGACAAGAGCAATGGAAATCGAGAGGGGTTTCGACCTGCGAGCCCGCCGATCAGGGTTGTTTGCACATGTTACAGACAGAAGGTCATGACTGTCCACTGCTGTTATCCCCCAGCTGAGAGCTGCTCATGCCTCGTAGCTGATCTCGGAGAAAGCGCATTCAATAGCATCTCTCCAAATCTCTTTCGCGCCGTTCCCGAATGTTCTTCGTCACAAAACCCTCATCTCTACCGCGTTCTCTGTGAAACTGCTTGTCCTCCCTTTGATTCGTCGATCCCTTTTACTATGCCGAGCTGTGCCGAGACTTCTGGCCAAAAAAAGTGCCTTTCTCAAAGGCCGCTCGGTGCCCTGCGTGATCGCTTGCTAAAGCCTGCCGCACTGCACGGGAGTCTATATCGGAACCTAGGGAGTTGGGGACTGGCGCACGAGCGCCGCTACGATTTCTCAGCAGCCAAGCGGTAGAGTAGGAGATGAAAAGTTGCACTTGCAGGCGGAGGGAAGTGCATACGCGGGTTAAACCAGCCCCGAGGGCAAGGCATGCAATCCGAACAGTTGTCGCACCAATCAGTCGTGATTCGGATACTCCTGGGGTCCCCTGCCTGTTGTCCATCAACGTCTAGCCTATCATGCATGGGTATCCCAGAGGTGAATGCAGCTGCTATCTCATGAACTAGATTAGACTGTCCGTCAGCACTGCACCAAACTTGCTTCATAAGCATGACGGTGAACTATCATGTCGTGAACATCGGCGATAGCACAAGGTAGGCAGCTTACTGATCAGTTGACTCAGCAAAACGTACCAGTGGTAACAGGCCGTGAATGCTGCTCTATGCTGCTCTATGCGTGAAAACTTCAGTGGAGTCTACCAAGCCGTCGCACAAATCAATGACCCGCATTGCAAAGCGGTGTGGCGGCATCCCTGATATGGCAATATACGGTGTCATCGGCAAGTTAATCTCACGAGCAATCTTTCTTATTCATCGTGAGTTATTTGTCAACCATATTTTCAAAAGAAACGGAGCTTAAAAGATCTCCTATATAGAGAAACCGTAATCCAGACCAAGATTCCCTGCGAAGCACTCACATCCATCCGCATACTACCAACAAAACTCTCGATCGAGTTAACATGTCTTTTCTCATCACCGGTGGTGCCAGTCAAGTCGGCAGCGTCATCGCTCAGCTGCTGAAGGATGCCCACCAAGATGTCATCATCGGGTCCCGGTCTGGCCGAGTCCCTGAAGGGTTTCAGTCTACAAAGCTCGACTGGTTGGACGCTTCGACATTCCAAAACCCCTTCAAGCTCCCGGGAGTCGAAATCAAATCTGTGTACCTTCTTTTGCCTTATGGATACGTCGACCCTTCGGAGAACATCAAGCAGTTCATTGATATTGCTGTGAGAAATGGAGTGAAGAGGTTCGTCCTTCTTAGCGGGAGCGGCCATGAGAAGGATGCGGACTTTGGCATCTCGAAGGTTTGGAGGTACCTTGACGAGAGGAAGTTGGATTATATTGCTCTTCGGCCTACCTGGTTTATTGGTATGAATCTCTTCCCCTCGAGCAGTATCCCACGACTCTAACACTCGTTCTGATGGCAGACAACTTCCTTGAGTTCCACGGAAAGGATATCAGGGAGCACGACGAATTCAAGAGCGTCATGCCGAATGCGAAGATTCCTTTGATCTCGGTCGCTGATATCGGCCAGGTCGCCCTCAACGTCTTCCTGAACGACAAGAATGAGCGCACAGACCAACGAATCATTGGTCCTGAGCTTGTCACTTATGATCAGGTACGTCCTATTCATGTCATCTCTGATTCCATACGAGTGACTCTGCTCGATAGGTCGCTGACATCCTGACTGAAATCTTGGGCCGAAGGATCACCCACAAGGTCGTCACTCCTGAGGAACTCAGTGACCACTACTCCAGCTCTTTGGGATGGCCATTGCAGTATGCTCAATTCGTGGTACAGGCTGAGCAGTATGTCAACGCAGGATCAGAGGAGCGTTGGTGGGGTAACCCCGAGAATATCAACGGGCAAGAGACGGTCAGGGAGTGGGTGGAGAGGAATAAGTCGAACTTCGCACCGGGTTCGAAGGCTGGAAATTAAGCGTCACATTCTCATAATGCGTACGATAATTAAACGCATCATGAATATTTAAAATGCAGGAACAACCAAGCAGTGACCAATCCTGTGGCTCATTTTGGGATACATGGCCTGTGTGGAATGATTGATAACGAATGAACCGCAATTGGAAAGTTAGGTATTGAACTTGAATGCCATCGGCCAAGGATGTGAAACATTCAGATACAGAAACTCAAAAGCGCAATGGAATATAAACACGCCTTAAAACGATCGTGAGAGGCTCGAGTTGTTCCCTGTGAGCGGGCGTGAATGCTCATCGAAAGAGTTCACCATGAAGGTGACTCAGAAAGCTGCTTCACCGGGAACTGGGAGGGTTTCAGGTGATTCGGAGGAGGTGGTACGCTTGGCGGGTGGCTGGGCTTCCGGATAGTCGTCAGAAGGCCTCTTCAAAGAACTTTTATCCAAGGGAGAGCGCACTGGGGGAGTCGCTGGATGCCGAGATGGAGGGGTCGCAGGCTTCTTAGGTTCTGCCTTCCCTAATGCTGCAATTACCTCATCGAAAAGTCCGAGAACATGGTTATAGTAATCCTCAGCGTTCGACCAAAGAAACTCCAAAGCTTCCGCTCTGTCTGTCGAATTTTCATATAAACACACGCTTACACCGGGCAACGTGTAACATCTGGTCGTCGTTGTATTTCTCCCAAACCTTCAGGTCGTCAAGTGCTACCTAAACAACCTTCCTGTTTCCCTGGGTTATCTTTTCAATACACTCCTCGCCGTTCTCGTCAACGAATCCGAAGCCATCTGGCTGAACGCAGTCAGCAGGGGCGCGAGATCCAATACGCATTGTCGTCATTGGCTCTGCCCCCAACCTTAGACTAGAACGGTAGTTTCCGGAGTAGACTGTTGCACAGGGATAAGAAGTGTATTAAATATGATAGCCAGCATAGCATATCTATCAATATTTGAAGTACAGGGGACACTGAACGTACAAGCAAAAGCGGCGGGCTTGCAACCAGTAGAGGAGACACTGACTGCCAGCGGGCCCGAGCAAGTCTGCGATCCTCAGCCAGAGAAGTCACTGTACATGTATCCATCCAAATAAAAAAAGAGACATAAGGTCAGCTTAACTTCGAGAACGCCGACGGGATAGAGCGCTACTCCAGAGACGCTGGTCAACTTCAAAGCAGCCGCAGGAACAGTGTCGGAATAGCAGCAAAGTCCAGGGGCCAGGTTTCTACACTGTATCCAACCACCGTCGCAGTTAAGGACAAAATAGAAGCGCATATCGAGAGTTGAAACCAGTCCGACTGCGTCCAGGAGCAGAACGACAGTAGTTGCTGAGATGAGCTTCATTGCTACGTAGGAGCGAAGTTTGATGAGAATGTTGAGTAGAGGAAAAGTTGGGTTAATACAGCAACTGCGTGAGGACGATGCTGCTTCCTCACCTGGCTTCGAGATAGCTCTTATAGCTCACAAATTCCATCTTGAATGTATACATAATTGAAATTCATGGGCGGTGATTTCCTGATGCAGTCCCCTGCAGCACGCTTTTGCCGTGGAACTTGACTAGGATCGTCTCCTCTGATTTTGGTAAGCAGTTCAGACACATGCAGTGAGCAAGGGAAGGGAATGACACGCACACAGTATATGGCCAACTGAGGCCGCGAGTCCAAAGGGCTGGAGAAATTTACGATCAACGTAAAATCCTTGTACAAGAGCGATGATGGCGAGGAGATCTGATGAGTTCTGCTGCTCTACTCCTACTATTAACGTAGGATTGTCGCCAACGGGCAATGAGTTCAGTGCTGTTAACCAACAGAATATGAAGGGATCGACAATTCCCCCTGACAGCCTGAGTATTCCAGACTCCAAAATAGTACTCAGCACCCGAGATTTCCAAGATCACGACAACTGGACTGGTGGAGTACTCCGGCGAAGAGTTCATGCGAACATAGGTGCTTATTTCAAATAATGTCCCAGATGAGGAGAGCATAGATAGTCAGCCTTGTAGAGAAATGAATCGGCAAAGGGAGAGTAATGAAGAGAGTCTGGTCGCCACTGCGTGAGGAAAGCGCTCTGCATACAGACTGTTCTACTACGAAGCTATGCAAAAATACTGCGAGTACGTGCTGATCATGGGTCGCCGGTGAGTGACATCTGTTGGCGCGTAGGAGGACTCGAGGTCTAGATGGTTTTGGTCAGAGTTCAGGAGACCATCAGCTCTGAAACTACTAGCTCTCTCTCTTCTTATCTATTCTGGCTGAACGACAGAAGGCATCAGGGACTACTAGCCTCGGCCACACTTGATGTTATCAACCAGGGGATCTGTCAAGCAATTTGTCTGTTCTCCTAGATGGCATCGTCCTTGGTGAGCTGGGGGCTTGGAAGGTATGGGCAAGTCAGGAATCGGATTTTCTTGGGGCTGTAGCAAACCGGGGCAGTCCTTTGAAGTAGAATAACGTAGATAAACGCACTACTCATAAACGACAAAATCCAACCTATGCGACTTCATTTGAGCACTTCTTGGCTTTCCGTACAGTACCGCATATGTCGCATCCCTTTTCCAGAGACTTTTGGACAACCCATTGGTCCCTGCTACGAGGACAGTGTCTCCTGGATTTGTCGTGGGCATTCTGGGTGCTCTGCTAAACTGGTTTTGGCCAATCTATTCGAGCGTTGAGAATGTAGGCGAGTTGTTTGATGTTGTGTTTCAGCAAGCTGAGGCGCATAAGATGTATCATGCAGCAAAAGGTAATTTGAGGGGAAAGGTCGAGAGCAGAAGCCTGGAGATAGGAAATGATGTAACGCGAATGGCGGTCAGCTATAGTGACTGCGAGGGTTCTCTGCCGCGGCAAGAACGCAACGGATCCAGCTGAAGACCATGTCTACGCCGTGCGGTCTGCGTACCCGGGACGCTGTCAAAACGCGATGAGAATGAGAGGCTGAGGCTTACGTAGCCGGGCACGCTTACCCATGTCCGCTAAGACTATTGCTGGAAACCCTGTTACGCCGTGTGGTGTGCTTACTCAGTTGTACCGACCGCAAATGTGTAGTAACATGATCACCGAGTCCATACAACAGCGGTCACAGTATTGTACATGGAAAGACAGATATAGCTAAGAAGCCCATATTGAGGGCATTCCACTATTTGCTAACCCGCCACCTAAGCAGCTGCGCCAGCCTCAGTCTTGAGAGTAGCGACATCACCCTTCTCGAGTGCCCCATAAATGGCTTTCTTGTTGGCCTCGGTGATTTTGGCGATGTGTTCTTTGCCGGTCTCGTCGACGAATCCGAAGCTGTCTGGCTCGACACAGTCCTCGGTAGAGCTTGATTCAACAGCACTTCCGATACGCGACCTGCTGCGCCAATTTCCAGAGAGGACTAGTAGTGTGATAAGAAATCCAATAGTCAGTGCATTACCCAAGAGAGTACTCATACAACTGTAAACGTACTAGCAGAGTTTCCAGGGATGCATGCAGCCAAAGAGCTTCTGGCTGCAAGGGGCGCCTGGCAGTTTCGAGTCCCCCAAGCGGAGAAGTCACTGCATCATTGATAGTAAAGATCGAATGAGCGAGAAGGGTAGTATGAGACAATGAAATCTCACACTCACGCAACGTTAGAGACGTCACTCACTCTGAGCGAGCCAGCACGGTTTGTGGATAAAGAGCAGCAAACTCCAGCAGGGAGATTACCGCACTGGATGAAGCCCCCAGAGCAGTTGCTACTAGCCCAGAAGCGCATATCAAGAGCGGAAACCAGCCCCGCAGTCTGGAGCAGAGCAACGGTAGTGGCCACAGTGACTGCTGAGATGAACTTCATCTGCTTGCTTTGAGAGTGTTGAATAGAAAAGATTGGTGTCGAAGGGTGTAAGACAATAGAATGACTGGTGCGAACGATGTCTTGTGCTTTCACTTCGTTTCAAGCCGGTTTTTATACCCTTAGTGAGGCCCTGTGGTACTGAAACATTTAGATTTGCTGCGCGCGAAGCACCTCTTCTGGCATCGATGGTCGGAAAAGACCCGTTTTGAGAGAGATAGTGTAGAAGCGAAAAGTTAATGAGATACGCCGATGGAGGTGGACGGACGTCAACGCTACACAGAGCTTTCGACCTAAATCTGGATAGCCGAAATAAGTCAAATCTGAATCTACAGAGACTATGAGACTTACAAATGTTTTAAGGGGGATTAATACGTTTGGGCGCCGACAAAGCATCCGGATAGTCGTCAGACGGCCTTTCCAACGGACTTCACTCCGTCGGAGGTTTCAATGAAGGGGCAGCTGAAGACAGGGTAGCAAGGGGCTGATGGCACGGTTCGCAGCTGTCTCTACAGCCTCCCCTATCTGTAAAGCTGTGATCATCGTCGAACGGTCGAAAAATGTAGCTATAGCGGTCTTCGGCGCTTGACCATCACGATTTTGGAATGTCCGCCGGGTTACCGGTTGTTGATGAATAGATCGAATCCTCTGTCGGACAACCGGTTTGAGGAAAGGTCGGAGCACATCAAAGACACAGATTCAAGCTTTTGGTCAGCATGAGACGATATTGTACGGTATCGAATCCACCACGAGGAAGTCTAGCTCGAGGGCAGCTATGTCGTGGCCCTCTTGTTCTTCCCAGAGCCTGAGGAGACACCGGACGGAACGAAAGTTGCCACGATGGTTATATACATGGACGATATTACAATATAGGTTGAGCCATACCAAAAACGATTTGAGGTCGTCCAGGTGGTCATAAGCCAGGGGACTTGGCGCATCACAACTGGAGAGAACCATTACCGATCGGTACAGGGCGATGTACGCTGTGTTAATAAGGCGACGCGGCTGGGATATGACTAAGGAGAAAATTTAATTCGCCAATCAGTAAGAGGGTTAATGTCATTAGTAATGGAATGAATGGCCAGGTCACGGTCAATCAGGGTTTCGCGATGACCTGGCTCAGCCCCAGATCTCCCATACGGAATGTTTTGAAAGGAGACGTCTCGATGTCATATTCCCCTTTTCAATAGTTCCATAAGATCTGGATTATGACGACAGTAAACCTTTTCAAGAACGGAATGAAGGATCGAAATGTGACAACTTACCCGTTACATTAGCATCGCAAAGCGCACAAAGCAGCACCCTGGAAGAAGTAAACTCAGTATTCAAGTCACCATGACACTTGATGACAACACCTGTCCCTCGACACGATCCTCGAAGTTGAAAGCTACAGCGGCACTCCTCAACCCATGCAGATGCATTGTCTGACGATGCCCGGAGTTTCTCAAAGATAGATATGCTCGAAGCTCCTGCAATGGGTCCTCCACGAGCCCTTCGAGTCCTTGAGCTCTTCCACTTTGATGGGATGTCAAACGCTCCAGCATGTCGTGCAGCGACGGCGAATAGTGGAGTGACGGAGCAACCGTGTCGATGTTATGGAGGGCTTACACTGTTTCCATGTTCTCGGCTCCACGACTCTTCAACGTTCCATTGACTTTGAGTCCCTTCTCTCGTCGATTTGGCTGGTGAATAAATAGCTGCCTAACGCCAGAATGGTGAGCGTCTTTGTGAGACTGCATGAGTCACTCAAACGTACCTTGCGTAAATCGTGACATGAAGCAGTCCCTCAAAAACGGGGAGCTCACCACCTTCCGGTTGGATTGCAATGCATGCGGAGATGTTGGAAAGATCAATCTCCAAATTCAGGCGTGCACTTGGAATGATGTGGGTAAGTTGAAAGGACGGACTTTCGCTTTGATGACAAGGCTTCTGTCAAACAATCTGACGCCGTTTCGAGAAAACTTCAACGACGCTGGGTCAGGCTATAGAACCGCGGCTTCTTCAAGAAGCTATCGATGGCAGACTCAGATGTGATAGACCCCACCACTTACCTTACCTCCACCCAATTTGAGCGTGAATGGCGTATAATGGCCAAACTTCTCGGAACTTGAGAACTCCAGCGTTCGGGACCAGACTTGAAGATACATCGCTTCTTATTCACATTGGAGGAAGAAATCTTGGATGAACGCTATTATACGTTGAGACTACACAGAGCTCTAGAGACGAACGAGCACGATGGGAGGAGAATTCAATAAAAGTCCACAAATAAAGCAATAAAGACAATAGTGTCCTTGACAAGGAGTTCTTCGCCGTTGATGGGAATAGAAACATTCCAAGATGTCGTACACCGTCCGCTGAGATCGGGTCGAGAAAAAAGCGCATCGACGTGGAGAAGAGGATACACTATTTCATTTTCATCTGCCCCGCGAGTCGTTAATGTCCCGCTGACTTTGCGCCCGTTCTCGATCCTCCACTGAATGCTGGTGTCGAGGTCATTGTCTGCCTCGCTGGGAGAGCTCAGGCCAAGCATGGGGCGTACAAAGGTGTGAGGATCGGCGTTTATATTGAGAGGAGGTGTGTATTGGACGCCGCTGCGGTCAAAGTGGAAAAGACGAAGGTACCCCCCAGTGAGAACGAGAATGCGGACAAACCTGCGGTTGGGCCGGTGAATGAACAGTTGCCTAATGATTTTATAAGTCAATTGAAGAACGCAAGGACTCGTTTAGCATACCTAGCGTAGAGTGCAACGCAAAGCAATTTCTCGGAAACGGGGAAGTCATTGCCTTCCGGCAGCCGCTTGAAGCTCAATACACGCTGCAACATTCGAAAAGCCCACTTGCGCAGGTTTTTTACCAGGTTCTGTGTCCGGAAGTTGGAAGGAGGGACCTTCTGCTTTGATCACAAGGCTAGGCCGTGAGGTGAGGGAGGGATTTTCAGCCTTGCTGTGCCGAGGCTGGGTATCGTGAGTGTCGACTACTCGGCGTGTTCCCTGTGCCAATTCGTTTCGCCAGAAATGCCTCAGGATAGAGGGGAAAATGTTGCAGAATGGGGTATAGAAATCCCCATAAAGAAGTTTGGTGTAGTTTCGAGGAAGCTTCCAACGATGTTGCGCAAGGTTGTAGAATTGCGACTTTTTCAAGAAACTGTCGATGGCAGAATCGGAGACGAGATCGTGGTGTAGAGACCAAGCAAAGAATGTATCCTCAAGTTCGAAGGTTTCTCCAAGCTCCAAAATAATGAGGTGCTTCTGTTCAGCAAGAGTTTCATCGACCGATGTGGCTTCCGGCTGCTTGGTAAAGGATCGAGTGCGGATGGTCTCAAATTCCAGTGGATGAGATGGGATCGTCAGCTAATTCTACAGAGATGGCAGCTGGTGGTCGTATTACTAGTGTTGCTATTGGTGGCGGACGGGAAAACGTGAACTGGGCAACGCGACCGCGTTCAGATTCCGCCGGCAGCTTCCGATTCATAGGACGGCGGACCAAATACGATGACTTACTTGCTGCTATCACGTAGTATGAGATCTCCCTGTCCCATTTTATCTGATCCTCAAGACCAGCACAAATTGAAGAACCACACCAGCAAGGTGAGGCTGAAAGATGCGGCGTCCTCGACCCAGCAAACCAAACTCGTGTTCCACTGCTCAGAGCCGGATGAGTAGGAGTGGAAACTGGCAGTTCCTGATTGGGACCTGGTGCCGGCACCTATCCTATCCTATCCTATTCGGTAAGAGGAAAGCGGACGCACTATGTCTAGAGAGACTTAGCTCATCCGATAACAGAAGTGACAGCGCTCCCCAGGGTTCTCGGCCTGTGCAGCGGTCAACAGCATAGTGAGCAATGATCTAACACAGATTCTGTGGATACTCACTTCTTGGTAGGTCTTGGGTCGTCTTCCTCACCTTGGCGACGCTGTTTTCAATTGGAAGATGGCAGAATGAAGCATGATTGGTCTTTAAGAAGCTAATATAGATGTGAGCGTTGCATGGTCTGTCGCAACGAACGGAATTTTACGCTCACATATAGGCTTTAGCTGTAGCCGGGGATTGCTGGCGAGGCTGAAGACGGTTAGGAATGGGGTGGACAACGGAAAGTGTTGATGATTGAGCGATCGTTTCCCACCCACCCTGAAGTAGTTAAGGTGGACTGACAGACTGCACAACAGGCTCTGGATGTCAGGAAGCGCTCCATCTCAGCATCGAGTTGGAAGAGGATTCATATGCTGAACAACGGGGAATGTCTTTCTACAACCAGCCTTGTCAGAGGACTCACCTCCTGAGCGATGAGCAATTTAAGCCGGTGGGCACCTTATTCCTGCCACTAAAATCGGAAGAGGACTCACCTGCTGAGCGCCGGACAATGTTGGTTCGTTAGCATTCCATCGCTGCCATCGAAATTAGAAGAGCTCATATCCTAGAGGGCAGGAGATGTCGGCGCCATCAAGCTTGGAAGTATTGACGAAACGATGTTGGTTTTCAAGTCCATTTCATGATCGAAGGTGGAAGAAGACTCACCCCGAGAAGACTCAATAACAGGCAAGTCGGTTGGCGAGCACTCCATTCTCGCCATCGAGTGTGCGAGAAAACATACATCCTGGACAGCAGGTGAACGATCCATTTCCACGATTGAGCTCGGAATAGGATTCGCATCCTGAAAGAGGGGGTGTGATCAATGGAAGAAATCGCGGTCCAGGATCTCTTGCGTAGTAGACCACTTGTCCCTATTGGTAACAATAAAACACACTCCTTGAGAGACGAGTAGTGGGCTGTGCTTGTTGGAGTCCTTGATATCAGCTCAGTGGTCAAACAAGAGCTTTCTAAAAGCTCATAAACGAGGCAGGGGTACGAAGAGGCAGAGCAACTGGCTGTACGAAATTTACTCTCGATCAGAGTCAAGGCCAAGACCTTCCCAGCTTCACTGGACGCAGAATAACAGCAGAAGCATCGTCGGATGGTCAGAGATGATAACAGCCGCGTGCATCACGGAGCGGAGTAGAACGTCAGCATCCTCGTTAAGCCTCTCTAGGGTACATTAAACATAGCAGCATGGCTCACCGTGACACCTTCTGAGCTCTCCAGCCAAGTAGAGAGTACTTCTTGGCCAGTCGCAGGCGCCGCCTTCGTTCGTACATTCCGAACTAGTCTCCTCGGGATGACGGACGAAGTAAACAGCCCAAAGGTACGATGGACCTTGATTAATCAAAGTCCTTTTAACAACGAGTTTCATGAAGGCGGAAGAACCTATCAAAGTACGTCAATCCTCTTCGTTTCCTACCCCGGCGAGAACGTTGTCCAGTACATCATTTGCCATCATCAAATCAAGCTCACCGAGTCCTATTCAAAACAGGTGTTGGTCCATTTCGCTGCTTCAGTACCTAGGTCTCGTGCTCACGTCCTAGCCCGATCAACTCTCCTCTTCTGCTAGAGATGAGCTCCAGTGTTGTTCCCCCTACTAGGTATATCGTTGCTTCCGTTATTCGTCTTTGCTCAGTTAATCACCCCGTTTACTCAAGCGTCATGCCTGCTCATCATGTTTAAATCTCTCAATGTTTGAATGGCATGAACTGGATTGCTCCCAGGATGGTTTGTCCCTTTGAATCAACTTCACCGCGTCTCGTTTCTTCGAGGTTTAAACGGGGTTTTGTTGTTCAATCACTGTTTTGTTGTAGAGCGCTATGGCCTTAAGTCCGGTGCCATTACTCAAGATCAGTCTTTGGACTCTTTCCCTTACTCTCACGAACATTGAACTTGGCGAGGCTGCGATCTTGAACGAAGTCTACCCCGTTGCAGCCATCAACCTTCATCACTGTTTCGCTCACCACATTCCCCGTGACAGTTCTAACAAGCCAGTTCACAAAACGCTACCGTCAGCTGCTCCAACTGCGATTGCTCAGCCTCAATCTCGGAAATCCAGCTCTCTTGGCCCAAGGTGCTGGGCTGTTGCATCAAGAGACAATCAGCCGCGCGTCCGACAACCTCATTCTACCGCAAAGCGCTTTATTGGCTGGACTCGTTCACCATCGACTGTACCATCGACGACATCCCCGTCACGTAGTTCGCCTATCATGGAGCTTCAGGAGATGGGGCTGAATCTATATTGTCGGACCTCGAGAGAAACACATACAAAGGACGACTGACGAAGACTCCCACTAGGTACGAGCAGGCTTCATACATAGACAATCCCAAATACATGGTCCTCCATCATTATACAGTTGAAAATACTCGAGGTCTAGATATAAATACAGAAAACCGATTCAACGCACCCATCACCACACTTAACGGACCTAACACTTCCACTGAGACATCAGCTTCGTTTGAACACACCTTTAATATTGTGGGATGGTTTCTCTTGGTTAACGCAGAACGTAATAAAATAGTACGTTCTGTCGAATCTTCAGAGGTTGTATGAGTGCTGTTAGCGTACCTCAGAAGAGAGAAGCTTGGGGCGTCGTTGATATACGCCCACTCCTTACTCTCAGCTTGGAGGTATACAGTAGGGGTCGAACCTGGAGTCGAACTGTTTATGGCGAATTGGAGATAAGGATGCTCCTCGTAGCTCCCCCCGCCTTCCGAGCATCTGGCGAGATAGTGATCAAAGCCAACTTGCTCTAGGGTTGCGTTCCCAGAACTCCTGACCAGATCCTCATATCCAGCCGAGCATCCGACGAACCTCCTCTCGGTTGTATCCTGAAACAATGTCCTCACGACCGGCGGGAAGCGGACGTAAGTTCCAAGCACGTTGTAACTCGTGTTCAAAGCCGGCAACTCTGAGGCTTCAAGGTACTCCAAAACCCGTAGGTTTTGAGTGGAGTAAAATTTGAAGTCGTACATCTTCACGCGGCGGGGAGGATATATTCCACTGGGGCTATCGGGATGTGTCACATAGATCGATATGATCGCCGGCTCAGAGGCGTTGTGTTGACCATGGAGGAGGATCTCGACGGGGTACGAGTTGCAGTCGTGTTTCCAGTGCCACTGGAGATTTGAGCCTTTGCATTAGAAATCGTAATCATTAGCGATGAAGGCAAGAAGGCCGCACCTCTTGGGCCAAGGGGAGTGCCACGTATGGTACGAATACCGGGCTCCCACATAACATGACAGTGAATAGGAGTGAGAACGAGAATTTCGCCGTGCGAAGGATGCGCGAGTGCCGTGATAGTGGACCCCCGTAAGCTATGGGGAATCTAGGGTATTCCCGAAAATAAATGGGTTTCATGCTAGAGTCGGGTGTTGGCGTAGGGTAAGTAGTAGTGGAAGGGGCCCACATGCGAAGGAAGTCGAAAAACGCGACCGAGAGGAAGATGCAGACGATGCTGCAGCAGTATCCGTTTATGAACACTTGGTGATAAATGTTAGTTTCAGTGATGAAGCTTTGAGTTGGCATGTTGAACCAACTCACTGCAGACTGAGTACGGTTTCCAGTTGCTATGTGGCTCATTGACTTCATTTCTCTTGTTTGGCATCGTACCGGCGAGAACATAGAAGACGATCCATACTACGTGAAGTCCAATGTACGCGAAGCAGCCAATGAGCGCTGGTAGGAAAGAGACAATTATTTTTAGCTGGTCTAAGAAGAGAACAATAAGATTTGTCGAGATCGACATTAATACTCACTGATGAACCATCTTCGTCGTGACCAACGGAAGTAATCGCGATCCGCGATCTCCCTGGTATCAGACCACCCATTTTTACCGGTGACGATGAAACACACTCCTTGAGAGACGAATAAGAGGCTGCCCTTGATGAAGTCTCTGATATCGGCTCGATGGTCAAACAAAATATTCCCAAAAGACCACAAACTGGGGATCGGCGCAAAGAGGGAAAGCACCTGGCCGTACGAGACCTGTTTTCGATCGAAGACTAATGCCTTTGATATACCAAGACCCCAGCTCCAATGGACGCAGAATAGTAACCAGACAAGCATCGTTGGATGGTTATCGATGATAATGGACCTATACATCGTGGAGTAGAGTGTCACGGTCAGCATCCTCATCAAGCCTTTCCAGGAAGGATATTTTATACATAGCGACGTGACTCACCATGACACCATCGGAACCCTCCAGAAAAGTAGAATGTACTCCTTGGCTAGTCGCAGGGGCTGCCTTCGTGGAGCTCCTCCACGTTCAATATCTTGCATCGGCCTCATGCATTCCCTAGTTATCTCTTCACGATGACGGACGAGGTAAACAGCCCAAATCCACATCCAAATCAACGATATCAATCCCAGCCCCCGTCTCTTTGATAGGTCATCCCAGAGATCTCTGCGGCCGAGAACGTCGAGGACTCCCGTGAATGATGAGACGAGGAGGAATTCAATGAACCTTGGAAAGGTCATTCCTTCGCAATAAGCGCTGTTACGGAAGGCTGTGGTGGAAAATGATGTGACGAGGATAACTGACAACCAGAGGAATGGTAGGATCAGTCCCATGAAAAGGATGAGGATGCGCGCATTATAGGATGGGATCTTCTTAAACAGCGATGTGTCCGTGGGACGGAAAAGATAATGCCCGCTTGACATCGATACGTAGATCGAAACCGGCGAAGCCGTCACTGCCGCAGTGAAATGCGCGTCGAATAGACTCAGGTTGTCACTGCGGATGCTGGAGAGGGTGGCGACGAGGATGGGGATTATTTGGGAGAACAGGAGGAAAGTGGATGGAGTAACGTCCGAAGACCACACGACCAGGATGGCTGCATCAATAATCCGTACAGTTAATTTTAGGCCTTCACCGACAGAAACGAACTGCGTACGTAGTAGTATATTTATGACGATGACTAATGGTATGCGAATGAGTAGAATGCTCTCCTCCCTCGAGAAACACGATGGTTACTGACTTGAGATCGCGCTGCACGCTCCTCCGACGTCTGAATTCAGAATGCCGTTATTATACTCGTTCAAAGATCCCAGGTAGGTCTGAGCAGCAAAGCAAATCGCTGCACTGTGAGGGAGCGTCGCGTTGCTAGCCATGTCGAGGGATAACGATAAAGCTGGGTGAATGATGTTTGTGTGAGGTTTACCTTGGTGCCGACTCTGAATCCCTTCTTAAATGGCGAATCTTAGGACCCTTTTGACACTTGCGAATGAATTGGGAACACAGTCGAAGGTCAAGTGAACGGTCAAGGGCGGCCAAGAATTGGCATGTGCTGTATCAGGCACAGAGCAGCTCGCGTGTGGCAATTAGGTTTAGTTTAAGTTCATTCCAGAAAGGCTGTCCAATGTGTGCGATCTGTAGGTATAATATTGGCTACGATAGGACGACGATGTAAAAGGGCTTCCCGGTGGCCAGTGCTGTAGAATTTGCAGTGACCGAAGCAAGCATGCTTTCCATAAACTGGAAACCGGCCCTTCCTTATTAAAATCTTGTGCCATTACTGGTATATGGTGCACGTATCATGGGCCTTGAGGCAGCTCAAGTGCCCTGCCCGCATTATCCATTGCTGTATAGAGGTTGGGCATGATGAATACAGTCATTGACATATTCAGGACCGAAGGGAAAAATCAGACGCGATCCAGTACCATAGGTTTGGGCCAGGGGTAACCACGTCCCGCACAATGCTCCAGTATCTCCAGCCTATATGATATCCAAGTGATGCTTTTAGCTTGAATTCTCCGTTCATGCGCCGAATGACCAACAAACATGAGATGGAGATGGAATACACAAAGAGCTGAGATGAATGCAAGGAAAACATTCAAGGCCTCGGAGCCTTTTTTTTTTAACCAGCGTCATCAGTCAGATAATCGACGCGTCATAAGACAGCTGTATGCCTCACTTCATCAAATGCGGGAATGGGCGCTTATCGCACTGACCAGCGAATCAGCCGCTCATATACCTTTTGCGATCTGAGACGGTGAGCAGACGTCTTAGCAATGCAAACAAAAAGACGGCGAAGGTCCGAGTGGTATGAAGTGTCATTGAGAATTATGAATAATTTAATTTAAGCCACATAGCAATGCAAATACTGAGACGATCGTCATTGCTTTATCCGGACCCATATCTGAAACGATGCGGAAGCCTGTGGTGTTAATCATATGTTTGACAGGTTCCAGATTTGGCTCCATGAGCGCGGTATTTGGCAATTGGGGGGTATAAATGGAAGGTCCTGACCCGAAGAAATTGGGGTACAGAGTGTCTTCGGGGGTCCTACTTTGACGCACGACGGGCTTTCAATTCACTATTGAATGGTGTTCTTGGAAGGGCCAGAGCCTAAGTAATACCCGATTTAGATATCGCCGTCCAGCGACTCGGACTTCGGACATCGTTCTGTCGGAATATTCCCCCAAAACAATCTATGTAAAGAAAAAAGACCACACCTGACTCGTCAGTCTGACGGCTGTATTCATTGTTCTTGTCAATCGCGCTTCCCACGTCAAAATGCAGGGTCCACCTTCACGAGCCCTCGAAGTCTCAACTCTAAAGGGAACAGTCGTCTGATTTCAAGTTTTATGTGTCCGGAAGGTACACCCTATCTCATAATCGACGCTCGTTCCAACGTTTCGTCGAATTCTCCTTGTTACCTATGTCTCATCTCATATGCTCAGCTCACACAGCGTAAATACCTAAAAGAGTGTAGTCTTCCTTATTGGTCTCCAGTATTTCAAAAAAGCGGCATTACCGAGGGAGAGAAAAATCAACCGAATGGCCTGCAATTGGAATCGGAATCTCATCTATCCAAGACCTGGGAATTGTGGTTGTTCCAGCCCATCGCCAGATGTTGTCCAAGTTTTGTTGGCTAACCACCCTTTCAATGCAATAGGACGGAAAGAAGTTCAGCAGGGCAGATAGCTCTCCCATCCCTCCGAAATGCCTCACCTGTAGTTATTGTGGTGCGGAAACGGAGTTGGAGATTCAAATTGCATTTGAATGCGAGGGTTTGGAAGACCTGGTGGCCAGGAGGCGTGAATTGTTCCTGGATGCGGACGGCCCGTTTCCTGATGGTATGACATCCGCACCATGCCTTGCAAACCCGTTAGATGCCATTTAGCATTCTTTGGGGCGTGGAGATCAGATCTCGCGTCAGCGTTGGCTAAATACCTCAATGATATATTTTCCCTTATGTTTCCTTTAAAGGGGCCATACTCGTAGTCTTCTTCCATGAATACTTCCATTACACCATAAAAAGCCACGCCAGGGACGAGAGGCTGACAGATGCGGTATCGTTGACCCAGCAATCTGGACTAGCGTTCCACAGCTCTGAGCTGCCCGAGCAGAAGTGGAAAGCGGTTATTGTTGATTGGGAGCTGGTGCGGTATCTACATGAAATCTGGAATATGTAGAACGAAAAAGCGATGCTTTTAATCACAAATCAGGGGCGTAAGCGTACTAGGCAGATGTGTTGGTCTAGGAAGGCCTAATGGACAGCAGCGACAAAAGCTGTGACACAATGAAGGGAGTCAAGATACTTTCGACGAAAGACTCGAACGAAAGAGAAGGGCGCATGATGAACGACGAAAAGAAAGGTAGTAGAGCGAACGGGAAAAGGGAGACGAAACCAAGCCAACTATCTCACCGACCTACTCAGAACCGACCCATACCCCCCCTATACCTGGCGCAGGCTTATCCTGCTCGGGTGCCTCGACCGCGCATGCCTCACTCGTCGTCAAATAAGCTCGTCACACCCGCGGTATCGAGAAGTACAGTCTCACCACCTTGAACGGAGATGTTCCTAGAGCTTGTTGCAGTCTTACTCCAAGGTCGTATACTGGTCAGCGAGCGGATCAGCTCGCATCGAGGCTGGATAATCTCCTTCGAGTCCTCAGCATTGAGGACGATGGTATCCTAGCAAGTCGGGTGTGGTGCGCTTGAGCCTGATGTCAATCTCGTCAGCATGGGTCGTACAGCTCGTGTACCAACATATTTTTAGTACAAGGCAACAATGAGCTTTTGAAAGCCCCTATTGTGACAAATGGCTGACCTGATTGCGTGAATTGATCAGAAACCGGGATCTACGGTGTTCGAGAAGGACATGGATGGATTTTGGATTTTGCAGAAAGTCCGACCGACTGGGAGGCCGGTTCGCGGTCCACGGTTCGAGGTATGCGAATCAAGCACTTGATGGGGCGCCGTTGAGGACTACAGGGGAGGAGCAAGGATGGCTATTCCACAAAACAAGACGGTTGCATCAATACAGTCACTGATTCCCCGAGATGGTCCACGCTCAAGGAAATATGGAAGATACCAGCCAGCCAGACTACTGATCAGCTCATAGTAGTTGTATGTCCTCTCCCCAACTTTCTTTCAAAAAGCTACCCATAACACCTTCAGAAGTTTGTCATTAAGACCCAAGGAGGCCTGCAGAAACCCGTGAACGGGCCCAGATAGATATTCCACGAGCTCAAGAATATGTAGTGATTGTGCAAGCTCGATAAGGAGCTTCTTCAAGCGGGTTAGGCCAAAGAACTTAACAGAATCCTCGAATTGAACACCCTACCTATGAGACGAAATGAAATCATCCGGGAGCTTAGTGAGGATGAAAAATTAAGCACCACTTCTGCAGACAGCGGGGAGTCGGGGACACAATAAAATTGCTACGAACGACGATGAACAACCAAATAGAACGAGCTGATACTATAACACTGGACCGCGAACCGCGAACCTCGAACCACGCTCCCAGTCGATCAGGTGTCCTCGGATTTTGGGTTCTCGCGCGCGACAGTTTGGAACTCCGACCAAAACACTGATGGTAAGAGCGCCTCCTGGTACCCCATTCCCGTACAGCGGGGGTTGCTAAGGTCGAACGACATGCGTACTTGGCGTCGGGGATGTATGTACTCAAATAATATGACCATAAGATACCTTAGGTTTAGACCCCAACGCCGTAAGTGCATGCCCGATACACAGCCGCCTGCTCTCCAGTCTCAAAGGCCGAAGGCTGGGCTCGAATACAACG